>CM073760.1:82092635-82345967 GCA_037127475.1 Arma custos | reverse complement strand
AAATAATAAATAGGATCTAAAACCTGTGAGAATTTAATACTAAAATAGTTATTAAACTTAGACTAGAACCGACACCACTAAAGTATTCATTTTTAAACAAAACTATCTAAAATAAACATTAAACGGTCCTCGATATTTCTGTTGCTATTCTTTTTTTTTTTTTACAGTTGCGGTTAATATTCTTTTTAATATTGTTCATAATTCAATTATTGATGAATTTACGTAATGGATAAGGTAATAGGTAAAACTATCTATTAATACAAAAACATGAGGCATTTATGGACCAAATCTCTCCTGCAGTTGGCTAACAAGCCAAGCTCGTTAAGTAATTACCTACAGTCGAGGACTTAAACTAAGCCCAATACAAACAAATTAGTTTAGGGATCAAGTTCCTACCTAAGACCCACTGTTTACAGAACAAAGGATTTTAAAAAACCTCTTTGATGAACTTAAATTAAATTTAATGATTGCTTTCCATGCCCTAGCATCGTAGTACAAACTTTAATCTTAACTAATTAAATAAAATATAATTAAGAAACATTGTTAATTTGAGATACTAGAGTTACAGTTTCAATAAAAAATTATATTTAGAACATTGCTGAACTATTTACGTTTTAATAACAATTAAGCTGAATTGTACAATTCAGCTTAATTCTTGTAAATATTAAATATTTCATGTTATCTTTAAATCTATACATATAAAAATGCTTTGTACTGAATGACTGAGGGATCAAAGTACAGCCTAAACCGATTATCGCAGAGACCTGAAACTTGGAGGGTGTGTTCTTTGTATGTCATAGGCATCCAGTAAGAGAGGATTTTCCGAAATTTCTATCCCTAAGGGGGTGAAAAAAGGGGGCAAACATTTGTAATAAGAAAAATGTCATTTTTTAAAACGAGCAACATGAAATTTTATATTTAGCTTCAAGATTAAAAATAAAGAAATGCATGTTTTTTATTTTTTGAAAATCAACCCGTAAACGAGTAAAGTACGGAAATCGTATCATGTTATCTATACGTGTAAAATGCTTTGTCTTGAGTGACTGGCGGATCAACGCACGGCCTAAATCGCTGATCGTAGAAACCTGAAACTTTTTAAGGGTGTATCTTTTGTATGACGTAGGCATCCGATAAGAAAGATTTTCCGAAATTCTACGCCCAAGGAGGTGAAAAAGGGGGGGCAAAGTTTATACGGGACAAAGTGATTCCGAGATTCGTTGGTCCACCTACTTCAAATTTTGCATAATTCTTATTTAACAAAATTGATGGAGGAAGTGTTTCGTATTTTATTGAAATTCATCCCCTAACGGGACTAAAAAGGGGTAGAAAGTTATTCTTTCTCACGTGCAAAATCAACATATTTTTGCTGAACGAAACATTTCAAGCAACATAGTTTACAGGAGTATATTGCAGTAGGAACGCCAAAATTAAAAACGCGTCGATAAATTACCTGCAGATGTACATTATCCTAATCCTTTCAGTTTTAATTTCTCGCTGCTGACTCCGACAAGTGAAACCGTTATACTAAGTAATAATTTTCAATAAATTCAATAACATTATAAACTAATCCTTCACTGGCACGAACAACAGTAAGCGAAAGTAACTTCTGCCGGTCCCGTTTGTTAATCAGTGTCAATGTATGTTTCATGTCTGTGCTGATCCGTCAGTGTTAAAATTTGATATGGATAATCTCAAGCCTGGGGAAGGACCTAGGCTACTATTTATCAACATACCACACAGGCGAAGTTTATATATAACTGTAACCTGATTGACTAACACACCCAGCGATCAACGTACAGCAGAAACCAATGACCTTAGCATCTTGAAATTCGCAGATAGGTTCTTAAACGAGCACTAAGAAAGGAATTCGGATAATTCCACCCCCAGGGGTTATCCCTTTAATATAATAAGGCTCAAAGATTGTATGGAATCCGTCAATTTTGAAGTTACACAGGTAACTTTTAGTTGAAAAAAAAATTAAATTATTTATTTAAAATGATCTGTCACGAAACTTTATGTGGCAGACCGAATTCCACGCTAGCGAAGCTGCGGGAAAAAGATAGTGTGGATATATTTTATCTTATTAAGACCTCAAAGTACTTTTCTGTTCTCAAGAGTTCCATTTGATACCTATTGCCCGGGCAAATATTTTCTCTTTAAAAGAAAAATAGATAAAAATTAAAACAATTATCAAAAAAATATAATGACTCAACTTGAAGAAACAAAAATTGGGGAACATTTACCCAATACAGTTAAGATAATAGCCCGTTTATATTTTTTATATAACAATTGTTTAAATAAGCTGGTTCATCACAAAACTATTTATGATGTAAGCTATTGTAACGGGCTGAGAATTTTTTTTTTTGTATAGATAGTTAATGTGCATTAATTACAGATTTTGTTCAATGCTAAAAATTTGAGCGAATTTAGATGTATGTAATGAAAGTAATGTGTGTTAACAAATTTTGAACTCTAATTTTTGTGATTAAAAAGAAGTATGTTATCCTTTGAGGTCAAAGATTTATTTTTTAGTTTTACGTATTATAGAAAATGATTAGCATTTAATTGCTTCTTCTCACTAATAGGTTTTAAAAATAATTTAGGTTGTAAGGATTTTCGTACATTAATATGTAGGTATATGTTATCCTATGCAAAATAAGATTTGCTAAGTTTATTTCTTTTTGTGACTAATTACATCCATGGTCTTGTATATGGTTTTGGTTAAAGGCCGTGTAGGTCCTTAACATTTAGTTTTAATAATATTTAATTAAAAGTTAATTCTTAATAGAAGGTGACGTCTGTTTGTGGAGACGCTGAGCCAAGCGGTGCATAGCTCCGATGTCAACCTGACCGGAACCGACTCAGCGGTTCTCACAAAAAAAAAATCCACGACTCTTGGGAACTTTAAATATAATTATTAGATTCTTGGGAAAATAATAACCACCAGGGGCAGCACCTGGCAGACGAAGAAGGAAGAATGCTTACGACAGCTCGGGGAAGCTTAAGTACCCGACGGTTTTCCTCTCGTGCCCCGGAGAAGAAGAGTACCTCTGCCGAGGGCAGGTGGGGAAATTTACAGGATGGGGGCCAGACCAGAAGACGGGTACTAGCGAGAAGCCTTGGTTCCGGAGCAAGAAGCCAGAGAAAGGTATTATGTTCTCTAATTACTGCAGTCTGACTAGACTTGGGGTGAGGCCAGTGGGTGGTCAGTTGAAGATAGAGCCAGTAATTATTTCGTTGACAATCGTCGCGTTTGGCCATAAGGCAAATAGGAATCTTTCTTTAAGTATTAATGCACATAGAGTGGTGGTTGGAAAGGAGGGAACTGGTTTTTAAAGGGAGTTATTATGTTATTAGCAGTTATGAGATAAGGATTAGTGATGGTAGATAAATGAGTTGTAATCGGCATCGTTGTATATGGACTTATGGGAAATGTTTTGTAATAAAATTATGGTGTTTATTAGCGGTCATGAGGTAATGAGTACGTTATAAATATAATTAGTGCGTAGGATTATTGTTATAATTGATAAATCTAGTTTTGTTTGGAAAATTATTAATAGTTACGAGATAATGAATACTGAGACGAATGTTTAAGTTGTAACTAGTGCCTATGATTATTGTTATAAATGATAGATCTGGTTTTATTTGGAAATTGTTAAATTAGCGAATATGAGATACGGATTAATGATGGTGGATAATTGAGTTGTAACTGTCATGTAATATGGAATTCTGGAAAATGTTTTATAATAGAATTAGGGTGTTTATTAGGTAATGAGTACATTGTAAATATTATTAGTGCATAGGATGATTGTTATAAAGGATACTGTTATGGAGGATGGATGGAGGTTTAATTGTAAATTATTAAGGTTATTAATGGTTATAAGATAATGAGTGCTGATGGGGAATGTTGACGTTGTAATTATTAGTGCATAGAATTATTGTTATAGATAAAGGGTTTGATGATTGTTATATATAATGGAACTTGTTTTATTATTATTTTAGTGGATTTTGGGACTATGAGTATTGATGGAGAATCAGGTGTATGAGTCTCGTTCATATGCTATTATTAAGTACTATTATTGAGGGTGATTCTTATGTTAAATTAGAGTTTTATTTTCATGATGCTATATGTAACTTTTATTTCAATATATTAGCGTTTGTTTGTTGATAGATAAATGTGTGGGGTTTATTTCTTCACCTAGTTTCCCCCTGTATATGTAAGTTTCCCCCTTCCTCACCCCTCCCAGCTCTTTCTAGGTTGTCATAGGGTCCCAGAGAATAGCAGCAGGTAACACTGTGATAGATCTTTTTTTTTTAAAAACACTTTATTGAAACATTACAATCTGCCACTTGTGTGCAATAAGAAAAATATGGCGCTGTGTAGCAACTATAAAAGAAAGGGGAAACATAATGGAATTGCACAGTCAGCAGTATACTGCAAATGTTATTGGTAATGTTTACAGCAATATTTAAAGCAGCTTATAGAAACAAAAAGGAAACAATAATAAACCGCAAGACTTAAGCCTCAGAGAGGAAACCAGATGAGGTCTATAACAGAATTACACTGAAGTAGATTTGAGTAAAAATCGAATCAACTGGATTGGACTTGTTAATCCCATTTGTTTATTAAGGGGCTTCTGGTAATCGCGTTGCCTTCCGTCTGGAGCTGGAGGGGAGGGGGATGCTGAATGAATATTTCGCAGTCCATCGGCCCGCTGTTGAAGTGAAAAAATGGTCATTTTTAAAGTATGTAATAGAGGTTTATAAGAGGCTATACAAAACGAAAGCAAGGAAGAAATCGGAAGATGAAGGTTCATTTATAAAACATATCTCACTGTTATATAAAAAGCTTCTAGTGATAATTTCATGCCTATTTGCAGGACGTATCGTAACGGAGACACCTCAACGTACTTCTAATTTCGGAATGATTGCTCCCATCATTATTCAGAAACCAGAAATATTCCACATTTTCGCATCTCTCTTCATTCTATTCACTGGATTCTGACCTCAAAACTACTTGAGGAGCTGATAAGATAGTAAAAACAGACATTAAAATGACGAATCCAAATCGGCTTTATAACTCAAAGTGCACGTGTGGTGCAGCCAAATCGGACCTGTTTCTACAATGAAATGTCTTTTAAGCTTAAATAAAAATAATAAAACCTGTACCACTACAACGCGTGAACGGGTCTGGAGTTCAGTACATGGTAGAGACTCTAATGTTTCTAGGACAACAGCTGTGCAGGGAGGTGACCTGTCCGAGAACACGCACAACAGCCAGATTTAGCTGCATACCTAATGAAACGTTCACCATCAATAAGTACCACACCACGCGCAAACATCCTCAGGAAGAAGAGGCATTTTTAAAATTAAAATTGAAAAAAATTAAAATCCGGAAACTTAGAAATTTGCTGCAAGAAACGGCACTGAACCAATGCCACTGAATAATCATTTTAATTCCATCGAAAATGAACATTGGAATCTACAGTCCTTTTATTGAATTAAGGATTAAGGGTTATTATCCTCTATATTGACATTCATAATTGGAAAAAAATACTTAGGTAGTTATTCATTAAAAATAGATCAATCGAAAGCAGAAATATTGTTAGATGAAAACATGAAAAAATCAAGTGGGTGGAATTTTCTGCCTTTATTTTTTTTACTTTTTAAGTATCATTTATAACAGAATAAAACAAGTATTAGTATTAGTAGTTCAATTACAATTATATATATATATATATATATATATATATATATATATATATATATATATATATATATATATATATTATATACATACATATATCTTACAATAAGTTTCCAATATCTTACCTCAATAAACAGCTAGTGAACGTTCCTTCTGAAAATAACACTTTTGAAGGTGCTAGGGGCAGTAGCAATATTGACCTCATTTCAGTTAATACACAGTTGATTCGACGTAGCTCAATAAAAAATTGGTCGATAATAAATGAAACAAATTTTTCGGACCACAATTCTCTATCCTACGAACTACATTTAATCGACGATGCAATTCTCAAGGAAAATATTCTTAACTATGTATAACTGACAGATAATGCGAACTGGGATAATTTTTAAAATAACTTAAAATACCAGTTACAGAAACGTTTCTTGCAACGTGATTATGACGATATTTGACCCACTAACAACAGAAGATAGAATCCTTACTAAATTAACTGATATAAGGACGGATTTGATCTCTAGCAAACTTACTCTGGCTATTAAAAAAGCTTGTAATATGAGCTTTGCGAGGTCAGGTAATAGAAAACCTATTAATGAAAATCATCGAACGGTCCCGTGGTGGAACTCTAATCTAACTAAAATTCGTAAAAAAAACTAACGCTTTGCTTAGAATTTATCAGCGTACTAAAGATGTAACGTTGCGTGAAATACGCAGAGAAGTGCTTATTAAGAATAAATTGATCTACCAAAAACTGATTAGAAAGTCAAAAACCGAAACTTGGAAAAATTATGTGGAAAATATTTCCCCTTGGACTTGGCCTTATTAGTGGGCTGCAAACAAACTGAAAACTGAGCGTATCTTACGAACCATTCTAAATGAAAAAGGAGAGTATACGACGAACACAACTGATACTCTGACACATATAATCAAAAAGATAATTAAGGATGACTTGACCGATTCTGACACAGTAGAACACAAGGAAGCGAGAATTGATTCCCTTAATCCACCTTTTAATGACAAAGACTTTAACCTGACTGACAAAGAAATATTGAATGCGATCAATAAAACGAAAACTAAAAAAGCACCTGGAATAGATAGAATAAACGCAAACATTTTAAAAAAGATTGCTGAATTCTTCCCACGTTTAATGTGCGGAATTTACAAAACATTTTTTGATAGGTGCGAATTCCCCGCTAATTGGAAAGTTGGTAGGCTAGTACTGATTCCGAAGGCGGACCGGCAGACACTTAGACCTCTTAGTATGCTTCCATTAATGGCTAAAGTTTTAGAAACTGTAGTAAAAGATAGGTTGATGTTTCATCTTAACTCAAACCATGTTCTCAACAGGCATCAATATGCTTTTCGACCCCAGTCTGGTACTGATGACGCTCTACAAACACTAACTCAACACATTAATGATACGATCCGACAGAATAGTAATCTACTTGTAGTCAGTTTGCATATTAAACTGCTTTTGACAGTGCCTGGTGGCCTGCTATACTGTGCAATTTGAAGAAATATAACTGTCCAGTAAATTTGTATCGAATTACACAAAATTATTTTCAAAGCCGACATTTAACAATACAGGCTAACTACTGTTGCGTTGACAAAAAAATAACAATAGGGACACCTCAAGGATCGTGCTTGTCTCATATCTTGTGGAACGTGTTGATGAACACTATTTTTGATACTGACTTACCTAACTCAGCAACAATTTTAGCATATGCTGACGATGTTTTACTACTTGCCAAACGACGCCAGTTTGATGAATTACAGACTATAACAAATTTAGCACTTATACGACTTGCACAGTGGGCTGGACGGAACAAATCGCAATTCAACCCTGATAAAACTAAATTTATAAGATTTACTCGAAGAAGGAATTCACCTCAATTAAACATAAAACTCAACAGGACCCTACTGACTAAACAGGATAAACTTCAATACCTTGGTGTACTTTTTGATCGAAAACTAAATTGGAATCGACATATAGACAACATATATAACAAAACACTGCATACTATAAATCGTATGTCAGTCAATTGCTGCAAGAGTTACTTGGGGTTTGAAGTCAAATGTTCTAAAAATTATATATGAAGCAGCTTTACTTCCCAAAATAATTTATGCAGTTCATGTATGGCATACAGGCATAGATCGTAAAATAAATGTAACCAAACTCCAAAGGCTTCAGAGATTGATTGCAATTAAAATTTGCAAAGGGTATAGAACACTTTCGCAACTATTCTTGCTGGTATAGTTCCACTCACGTTGAAAATAGAAGAAGCTGTTTCATTATTTAATTTTAAAAAATGCCGGAAAAATATTTTAAATCTGACCTACAATGAAGCAGAAAATAAAACCGACTGTTGTAGTTGGTTACATCCAGCTCACTATTCACTCATAAACTCACAGACTAATACTTCAATTACTAACTGTAGTCACATATAAACAGACGGAAGCAAAGATGACGACAACGTGTGATGTGCATGGTTTGGAGAAAATAATTCGTTATCGAAAAACTGTACAAATTGAGCTCCTGGTGCTTAAACAACCAAGCCGAGAAATACGCTGTTCTAAAGGCTATAGAATTTCTATATGAACATCCGTCAGAGACTTACAAGCACATTAAAATACACACTGACAACAAGAACATCATTCATTCCATTAAAAACGTCAACATACACGCCCCTTTAACAGAAAACATTAGGTTAATTTTGATAAAATTGACGGCGATAGGAAAGAGGGTAATGATAGAATGGGTTAATGCACATGCAGGGGATGAGGGCAACGAAAGAGCAGACCGTTTAGTTAAAGAGGCAGCCAACAGCGAGCTCTTGCCATCTTACAGTAAGTTCCCAATATCTTACCTCAAGAAACAGCTGACAGAAAAAACAATTAAAAAATGGAACACTACATGGACTTCATCGACAAAATCACCCAGCCTACACAGATACATTCCTCGCATAACACTCGAAAATTACCAACAATTACACAGTTCAGACTTCATATTAACATAATTTTTAACTGAACATGGAAACACAAAACAGTATTTGAAAAGATTTAACATTATAAGAAAAGACGCATGTGATGAAGATGGACAGACCCACACTTTCAGACACATACTATATGACTGTTCACGATACGACCGACAAAGAATTAAATTGATAAAAAACATAATACTCAAACGAGGGACTTGGCCTGAGACAGAACATTTAATTTTTTCTAAATTTAAAACTGACTTATTATCATTTATAAAAGACATAAATTTTGATCAGCTCTAGGACATAAGAAGGGCAATTCACCAGATACCTGTTTTTTCATTTTTAATTGTAACTGTTATGAGTATAAATATATCTGTATACATTTTTATTAAGTACTGTCGCTAATCGTAATGTATAACTTATGAATTGATTTTTTTTTTGTGTTAGTTACATCATTTATATTATAAAACCTTTCATTTTTGTTTATTTGTATATTTGTTAAATTGATTTATTTTTTCATTCCATAATTTAGGATTGGACGTTTAATTTTAATTTTATTGTCACGTGTAAATTATCAATTTAGTCAAACTATAAATTTTGAATTTCTTGTATTGTTAAATTATACTAAAATGCATTCTGTAATTATGATACCAAATTGATCTGTAATTATTAACATCACATGTAATGATATGTAATATGCTTACTTAAGTATGTAGCATGTCCTAATATTAATAAACGGTCCCTCCATGGGGTTACCATTGAGCGAACAAATTAAAAAAAAAAAAATATATATATATATATATATATTATATATAAGGTGAACTAATATTCAAGAAAGATAATGAACACTTTAACAGACTTCCAAAGATCTATAATTGTTTTATTCTGTTATAAATGATACTTAAAAAGTTGATGCATAAATTATGAAAGCAGTACGGCAATGATGATATGTTTATTTATTTATTTAAATAAAACTTCTGGCAAGAAACTTTGATTTATCTGTGAACGTTTCGATGCCGTTATATTTTTTTTTCAAAGGAGAGATGGAAAGCTAACAAACTGTTTACTGAGATTCGGTAGAATTATTGATTCGGATTTTTAAAGTTATTGGTGGGACACTGATCTGAGGAATGTTTTTATTTCATTGTTTAAAAAAATATATTTATTGAAGTTTAATACAGATTACGACTTTAATAAGTAGTATGAATGATACTAATGACATGAGACAAAGTAAGGTGGAGAAACTGCCAACTGGTAGTACTTAAATAATTGTATTAATAATTCCATTGCTGAAATAGGAAAATTATGAAAACTTATTTTAATAAGAATCGTTACTGAAATAGAAATGGGATAAAAACTTATTTTAATATGAATGTACATAATTATTAAAAGATGATGTACATAGATCATACATGAGTCGCTATGTAAATGATGAATATTTGATTCCCGTCTACGTCGCAGAAACATTTTTAGTCTCACCGTGTGTAAGGTTTTTTGGATATAACCCATCATCGGATTTTCAAAATTAATGATTTTTAATAATCAATAACATATAAGTTATGAAGAATGTTTCGAAAAATGTTAAGTTCTACCTGTATAAGGTAATACTTATAAACGATATCAACTTATAAATGACAATTGAATAAGTACAACCCCCCGAAATATTATTAAATTCTACAGGAAATAAAAACCCTGTCTATTATTGGATTATAAGATATAAAAGTTATCTCTGTAGCTTATAATCATATTGGTCTTGAGCATTTTGTTGCAGTCGCGTAACATCTTAAACATGTGGATATGTCCTTAGTGAACTACATGAATATTGAACATCGGTGAAGTAGTCTGGTGCCTTCTCCTGCATGTTACGTCTCCTTCCAAGCATATCTCACTCATCAGCTGTCATATTTATGCATAAAAAAATACATAAACCTCCTTGGTGTGCACGTAAATACACAGAAAGTAATATATATTAAGAAAATAAGAGTCTTTATTTCCGTTTGGGTATGGAGGGCACACGATTAAACCTGCAGTCCGGGTGAATAATTGGTTAGGCCGAATTTTGTCCAAAATGGGTTATTTGTATTGAGTGAAGCCGAATTGAGTAATGGGTAATAATAAAGGAACTTGAAATGAAGTAATAATAAGAGCAATAAACTCATTTAAAGCCAAGATGTAGATATATATGCCCAACGAGAATAACACGACTATTTTTCCTTAAGTACTATTAACTCATTTCGGAAAAGATTTGACCTAAGCATTCACTGGAACTGCAAAAATAATAAAATGTCAAATATCATTGTCATTAACTTCGCCACCTTCATTACCCCCAATAAGGTAAATATACTGTTGAATATTTGAATTTCCGTGCTAAAGGATAGTAAGTTGTAAAAGTTATCTCTCCTAGGTGATTTTACTTTTTATTAAATAATTTTCTTAAAGTATAATTAACAGCCAATATTGATAGTTAAGGGAGCGGGCTGGTTCTGGGGTAGATCGTTGAGTCGTCATGCGAAGCCTGGGTTTAAATCCCGCTGTTTGCAAGACTTGTATTTAATTGGTTAGTGGGCGGAGATGGATCTTATGGGATCTAGGACTTTCCTGGCGCTCACCCAGCCTATATAAAGTTGGTACCCAAAATAAAGAGAAATATCTTGCGGTTGAGCGTGATCTAGGACAAATCACCTCCCTGCACTACCCCTGTCCAAGAAATAGTACAGTCTCTACCATTTACTAAACCACCCGTTCACTGATTGTAGTGGTGAAAGTTTTATTGATAGTTCAGTTATGCTATAAACATAAAATATATCATATAAATTAAAAATGATTATTATAAACAAATGCTTTTACGAAGTATAAATTCATAAAAAGAAAAAAAAAAGGCAATATTAACAGTATCGGTAAGATCTAAAAGTAAGTAACCTACAATATAATTCTATACTTGATTTATTAAAATAATACTTTAATTAATTGTCTCTGGACAGTAATGATATTTATCTTTTAACCATTAAGCTCTTTACTTTACAGCCACGAAATAACATTATTTTGTAACAATTAATGGCAAGGTAACAAAGGTGTAGAAGAGTTAGAGGTTCGTTTAGAATTTAGTGCCCATAGAAACAGGAATTAAAGGAGGGATAATTACTCCTTTAGAAATTACCCCAATTAGTTCGAAACAACTAACAAAGGAAATTTTATAACAACGATTAAGATACCTAAATCCCTAATACTTTGTTATTTCCTTAATTAAATGATCGGGAATTCAATTAATATTTTTCTTTTCTACAACTATAACTCATTAAGGGTGATGGTTTCTGTACAGAGTGGAGACTGTACTGTTTCTAAGCCAACAGTTATACATGATTTGGTCTTGATCACGCTCCAAAGTGAAGTTTTTCCCCCAATTAAACTGCCGTCTTTATACAGTGAGCCCAAGAATGGTCTATAGATCACAGAGGGTGTTAACAGATTGAATAATTTTTCTGTTACAGTACGATTTGGAAACAGAACACAGCTACTTAGCGCTCTACACTCTGAACTGCCTGGCTACCCCATGGTTAAAGCTATACCAGATATAATTAAGCGATAGCTACATAATTAAGACATCAATTTCACTAGCATATCTAAATAAATAAAAAATATAGTATTGATTAAAATTTTGCTTGAAGGTATTTTAAATTTCTATTTCATTTATTAAATTAATGTAAACTGCACTATAAATCTTTTGATTTTTATATATTGGGAAAAAAAGATTCTCCAGCCATCTTAACTTCTTAATTAATATAATTCCTTAACTTTATTTAATATTAATAATTTGACCACGGAGGATAGATAACCCCTAATGAAATATTTAATGAATACGCATTTGTGAGATTATTAGACATACGACTCGTTTGAAGTTATGTAAAGTTGTTACAAAATTATGTAAGCTATGTATAATTGTTACAAGATTAACAATTGGCCACTCACGACTGACTCATATTTATCTGATTACAAAAGACCCACAATCTATATGAAATTGATCTCAGACACCCATTACAACAAAACACATTATAAAAGAATGCCCTGACTACAATAAACTCAATACAATCTTAATAGATCTCTTAAATAATCAATAAATGACTGTGAAGATACCATAAGTAGGCTACTAAAGTTCCTGAAGGAATCCAATCTACTGAAAATAATATAATATAAGCAGTACAATGTAATTTAGTATGTGACAAAAAATGTGTACCACAAATATCTTTTATCTTTACAAAGAAAATGACTTCAGAATATTAAATGCATATTTATTATTATTAATTAACATATAACAATATAGATAATCTAAGCCTGTACTTCAGTTTATTTAGGTTATCTCTATGTATACAATTATTATATTATTATTATACTATATTAGAGAAACACTACCAAATTCTTATTTCATAATTTAATCATTAACAAGTACGTGTGTGCGTGTGTATGTACACATATATAAATAAGAAAATGGTGCAAAAAAAACGTGCAGTTAAAGCGCCTTACCGAAAACCCTAACCCTTTATAATTGTTGTATCGATGCAGAAGACTTATTTAAAAAGATTGATAATGACATGTAGTTGTCGAAACATTTTAAGGAATTATATTAATTAAGAAGTTAAGATGACACTTCTAGCGTGGTTCATCTCACTGTTGCAAATCTCTGGCTCCATAGACGTTTCGGTCTCCTTGTCGGATTCTGTGGTAATTTGTCTGTCAATAATGATTGTACCAGTAAGTTTGGATGCCCGGCAAGTGAATCATAATTTTTTTTGTAGTTTTTCTTGATTGTGTCAGTCACAAGTGTTATGTTGAGATCTTCGTGGAATGATTTATTAGTAATGTAACGTAGGAATTTTTATTGAAAGATTTGAATGGTGTGTAAGTGGGATTTTTTGTATGAGCCCTACAATTGCGAGGCATAGGTCCATATTGGTTTATGAAGCATGTTGTATATTATAAATTTGTTTGTTAGTGATAGTTTATTTTTGTGATGAAGTAGCCGTCTTAGGAGAGAGAGTCGGTGATTCAATTTTTTCTTCAAATTCCTAATAAACAATAAACCCAAATTTCATGTTTTTTTGTTATGAAAACTCCATTTAAGTACACTATTATATCAAGTTAAAATAGCGTATATGAACCTCTGTGTAACTGATAAGGTTTGTCATGGATTATGATTATAGAAGCAAGAGAACCATTTTTCAACACTAATTGGATCGTATTTCAAAACTTCAATTAGTGTCTTCACTTATTCATTTAGATATTTTTTGTAACAGGGGACTACATATTAAAATGAAACTTTACACCATATTTCACAACACGGCACTTTGGAACAATGGTAAAAATCTGAATAGTTTGTGCGCACGATCGCAGTAATTGTAAGTACTACCTGCTCGATTTCAAAATTGCGTCAAAAAGAGAATAAAGTACATAGCTTCATCCGCGATTTAACCAAGTAATTTTGACAAACTTTTACTGTATATATCGTATGTGTGTATGTAGGTGAGAGTTGAGATTTTTAAAGGAAAAGTATTTATTATAATTTATTTTATTGTTATATGATATAATTTTTTAATATTTTTTTTTAAATATTTTGTTTTATTTTATTTTAAAATATGTACAAATTTTAAAACATTGGTGGGATAATCACTTACAATGAAAATGAGTTCACATTACAACGGTTACTGATTAATATGTTTTTGTTGTTGGTAAAATTTAAAAAACCAACAGACGTAAATAGGATTTATTTAAGACAAAATTTATGTATAACATAATACAAAATGCATATTATTTATATTAGTATGTGTTTTGTTCTTTTGTGTATGTGTTTTGGTGTTGTTGTTTTTGTATAATTTCCTATTTCTTGTATGAGTGTGTTGTCTGAAAGTTAGCATGAGGTGAAGAATCTGAGGGTTTGTTGGTGTATGAATTTTTGTATTGTTGGGATGTCCAGTTCTTAAATTTTTTATTTGAAAAGAATAGATATGACCAGGACCGGGACTCGAACGACCCGAACTGAAAAAAAATACGTTAGTAGTACAAATTATTACATTTTGCATGTTAAAAATAGATGATCAAATATAAACATTTTTCTCAATACATATTTACTTATTACTTATTTTATTTGAAAATAAAATATATGACCAAGACGGGGACTCGAACCCGGGTCTCCCACCTCTCCGCGGTGGCACCTTAACCATCTCGACCATCCTGGCTCGCTTCTCGGTCAGTCATATCCCTTCTTTCCACTGATACTATATCTCCGTGTTCTCGCAATTGGCGATGTATACACGGGGAGAATGTTGATTGAACGTTACTTTATTTTTGGATCTTGTTGACATTACGTCTTTAATATTATTATAATTTATTTTATAGTTATATGATATAGTTATAGGATTCGAACCCTGGTCTCCCACCTCTCCGTGATGGCGCCTTAACCATCTCGGCCATCCAGATCGATAAAACAAATAAAACAGACAAATAAAACTCTCAATAAAATTTATAATGAAAAAAAATTGGCAATGTTCACTATATTATTCTTTTAAAACAACCTCTCATCCACGACCAACTTCTTCTCAAATTAAACTTTTTAATGATGGAATAAATAATGAGGATACAGTATAAACGAACAGTACGAATAATATTTTTCATTTATTGCTGAGACCGTCCTTCAAAACTTTTTATAAATTATCAGGACTGAAATTAAATCTGAGGTAAAAGATAAATATTATGAGTTTAATTACAAAAGTCGTTTTGGAGCTAAATAACAAAAGGGGTTGAAACTAACTTATTGAAGAAGAGCTGAAAAAAAAACATACAATTAAAGTTAGAATAAACTGAAGAATGACCAGAATGTCGGCCTATAACTTAGGCTTTAGCTATGGCACAAAATAAAAAAACCATTCCAGTCAATAATTTTTTTTTTCGTTAACCTCTAGCCAACTTAACACTTTAATCTGACTTCTTAAAAGGTGTAAGATTATTGTTTTTAATCATTATTCTTTATAAAAAATGGAATGAACAATGTTCATCAGAATTTGTGGATTTTTTTGCTATCACTATACGTTCAATTAGCTGGAACACGAGATAACTAGGGACACATTTAGTTAATGCATATGTATTTTGAAATTAATATATTCACATAAATTCATGTAACAATCTTCATTATACAATATAAGTAATTATCTTCTTAAAAATGTCCATATGCTCTATAAACATCAGAGGAGCGGAGTACGTCAGTGTTGAGATCGCTGTATTGTACTGAAAATCCTAAGTTCGAACCCACCTTTCAGATAAATTACACAGGTCTGCGATGAAAAAATGTAGCATATTTAATTAGTGTGTTTAAAATTGGTTGTGCTGATAGGGGGAAAAATTCCATCACCCCTAGATAAGTCACTAATTTTTTTCATCGATTCATCAAAAAGGATTTTGAAAGTTGTACTTCTTCATAATGGTAACCGATATGCTTCTGTACCTGTTGGACATTCAGTCCATTTAAAAGAATGCTACGAAAATCGTGAGTTTGTTCCTAATAAGCTCAGCTACCATGGTGGTACTCTGACCATAAATGGACCATTTGTGGGGATTTGAAAATTATTTCCATGTTACTAGGTCCACAAAATTTCCATGTTTCCTCTTTGAATGGAATAACCGTGATAGGAAGCAACACTATGTCAAGAAAACGTTACCAATCAGAAAGGCTCTTATTCCTGGCATTAAAAATGTTGAATGACGAAGTTTCATGGATCCTAAAAAGATTTTACTTCTACCATTTCATATCAAATTGGGGATTATGAAAATGTTTGTAAAAGTGTTACCCAAAGAAGGAGAGTGTTTCAAGTATCTTTGTGAACAGTTTCCTGGTATATCCGATACTAAACTGAAATAGAGGGTCTTTGCTGGACATCAAAAAACTTTTAAAGGATAAAAGCATTGTCACTAAAACGGAAATTGAAGAAAAAAATTCCTCATTTAAACTTGTTGGAACAACTCAAAACAAAATAGACCCAAACTACAAAACTTTGGTTGCTGAATCGTTACAAAACTGTTTGTACGAAAAAAATGTTTGGTTGCAACATGAGTGTGAAAGTTCATTTCCTTCACTCACAGCTGGACTATTTTCCAGAAAATCTTGAGGTTTTAAGTGAGGAGCAAGGAGAAAGTGTCCCCTGTCAAGATGTAAAAGAAATTAAGCGCAGATATCAAGGTCGATGGATTATCAACATGATGGCTACTGTTGGATGTTAAAAAGGGAAAATTCACAAGAAGACAGCCAAAAAAGTACTGAAAGAATCTGTGATGGAAAAATAAAACGTTTTTATAAAGGTTGATAATAAATTTACAACACATGTGCTCACCTTTATGCTCACTTTAGCTAGGTGTCGTTATTTTTTTTTGCTTTTACTTCTAGTTAAAATAATAAAAACAAATCCAAAATTTTCGGTTTTTTTTACTTGTTCCAAAAACTTCAACTTTATTTGGTAGGCAAGCCTTAAAAAAAACAATGTCAATTTTGAAATCAGCGCAAAAAAAAACAACATAACAATCAGTTAACTAAATCAAAACATTTTTTTTTGCAGACCTGTATTATTCAATGATTTAACACCTAAAGGTAGACCTCCGGTATCGGTGGATCTTCCTGGGACTTCCCCGATCTCTTTAAACTGGGCATCCTCAATAGGGAGACGGCCTGGAGGTTTAGTCTGATGTTGGATAGTTCATTTTCCAACATAACCGTTGTTCTGTAAGTAGTTCTGTAAGTTCTCTCTGCCATGTTATGTAATGAACCCGAGATCCTTCATTAGTCGCCGTGGCACAGTAAGATATAGCTTTCAAGTCAATTAAAAATATTAATGAAATATCCCATCATTTAGTTAAGAAAATAGTACAGTATTAAGGATTTAGGTTTCTTCTTTGTTGTTATAAACCGTTCTGTATAAGCTTCGAAAACTGGACTGAGTAATTTCTATCTTCGCTTCTTTATTTTTATTTTCTATTGGTACTACCATTCTTAATGATCCTCTAAATCTTCTTCATCATTGGTATTTCGCCGTTTCTTGTTCTGAAATAATGCTATTTTATGGCGGTAAAGTAATGGCAGGTCAATAGTAACAAAATGATTGTCAATACCGATCAGGAGAAAAAAAATCTTATTTTTGAGCGTGATCTTGGACAAATCATCTTCCTACACAACCGTTGTCTTAGAAACAGTACATTATCTACTATGTACTGAAACCAAGACCCTCCATTGATTGAAGTTATACAAGGGATTTCCTACTTTTAATATCCAACGATTGTTCTATATTTTTCGCTATTTTCCAAAAGTAAATCATGAATAAATATTTAATTGATACATAAAATGACTGTATTTAATAGGTGATAAGATTATGTATTAATAATTATATAAAATATTATTATAATATCGAATTCGCCTAGCATCAAATACTCCTGGTAGATCTACAGAGCGATAATTACAAGGATTAGTTTAATACCGACGCTGCCCATGACCGCAGCCCACTTCCCACCGCACTACATAATTTAACAACTATTACTGGATCATTTTGATTGATGTGGTTGGAATAATCGTGGAAAGCTCTGCGCCATTGTTTTTCCTAAGAGTAATCTGATATGATTTTATGTTTTTGATTGGAAATGTGAAATGATTATTTCTTAAAAGCAATATGAAAAGACTTTCAAACACTTGCTTTTATTTTCTTTATATAGTGTTTTTATATGAACTTTACACCCATTAACTACTCTTAATTAATTAGATTATATAATCATACCTACCTTCTCTTGTATCTATGACCAACCTCGTGTAGCAAGGAACAACCCTGAATTATACCCAATTGAAGTTTAAATGACTTGGAAGTTATGTGATTAATTTATTGAATTATTTTTTAATTATCTTAATTTATTCTACAAAATGAAAATATTGTGTTTAGTTTGAGT
This sequence comes from Arma custos, assembly GCA_037127475.1. Taxonomy (NCBI): domain Eukaryota; kingdom Metazoa; phylum Arthropoda; class Insecta; order Hemiptera; family Pentatomidae; genus Arma; species Arma custos. Next base: position 82,327,319 of record CM073760.1, on the reverse strand, counting down.
AAAATGAATATGACTCTAATGTTAAAACATTTCCAGTTTGAATTTTTTTTTAATGAAATATAACATGGGGTAGAAATATCAATTTTAAACCTTAGCCAAAATCTGAAATATTATTACAGATCTTGCTGACCAGAAGTCCAATTCATTTTTTAACCAGCTTTAAAATTCTAAATGTTCCAGCTAATGTCCTGTAAAACCAATATTTAATTAATATTCCCAATGTGTAATGCATTCAACAATTCTAAATAATAATTAATTGCCTATATATAATTAACCTGTTAACAGAGTCGGATGTATATATATGTGTAAGTGTATATAGCAAAAAGGAAAATACAAAATTACGTTTGACGTTTTTATACTTTCGTCCGGTTAACAGGTTAAATAAGATGGAAGGATAGCGATTCCCTGAAAGTTATTATGATATGAAACTTTTACTCAGGAAAGTTTCCTAATAGCTTCCAGGAAAGGTGGGAGGAAGGAGAAACAGAACATGCCTAGAACACGTCTAGAAGAGAAAAGACATAGAGATTTGAAGATAGGAAGAACTTAGAGAAGACATATTCTAACTTGGACACACCGAATATGCCGAGAATTGGGAGGTTCATGAACAAGATGAAATAGACTCTTAAAGGACAAGATGCATAACAACAGATAATTATTAATTATAATCTACCGATGAGAGCGAAGTGGCTCAGTTGCCATGCCGAAAATCCTGGTTCAAATCCCGATACATGCAAGACTTTTATTTACTCTGTTAGCACCCGGGGATGGACTATATAGGATCTAGGACACTCCTGGAACTAACCCCGCCCCCGTTAAATGGGTACCCTATATAAGAGGGGAAATCTGGCGGTTTAGCGTGAGCTTGGACAAATCTCCCTGCACAACCATCATCCTTGAAAATGTACATTCTCTACCATGTAATTGAACCCTAGACCTACTCACAGATTGCAGTACATTTTCTTAAATTTATAATCTATCTAACCTTTTAATAAGAATTTACAGTTAGCTTGAGACCTTTGTTACTAAACCCAACAGTCTTCAAAAGATTTTATAAATAAAGGAAACTTTATGTACATTGTAAAAATGTTTCAAACCAAATGTTCATTATAAGACTTAGGGCGGGAAGCTGGCTGGAGAATTTTGGTGATAACTTTTAGCAACGTAACATACCAAAAGTTGTAAAAAAAAAATTGTTAAATAAAATATTAATGAAATCTATAATTTGATGAACTCGATCAAAGTCTTTGTATCGATCAATATAACCGTAAGTCACGCCTAGAATCTTTGTTATTTAAATTAGTCAGTGAACAAGTGTGTTTCGTGGCCTTTTTGAATAAAGCGAATTTGTTTTTTCAAAACAGGAAAAGTGTTGGGTAAGTTTTTAATTTATTTTACCGATACCTTTAACGATCTCTCGACTTCTGAGGTAGCTTGTTATAACTCAAAGATTCTTTGGACTAGGTCACTGGTATTTGCTCCTTTCCTTGTGCAAGTTTTTTCTCCATATTGGCAAGGGCCGTATTTTTGTCAAATATTGTCCGAGAGTATATTCTTGAAAAATTATTACTGCTAGAAAATATATAAAACGGGAAAGGACTTCTACGATATATGCCAATTAAAAGTAAAACTTATTTTGACTTGAGCTACTAAAAAAACATTAAAAATCTAAAAATTCCTCAGTTTCATCGGGTGCAAGTGATGTATAGATTAAGACAGATTTTTGTCGGTTTTATAAATAATGGGGACACTAATAGGTATCAAGACAAATATAAAGTTACGATAACTCAATGACTTTTGTATTTATAGGAAGCTGCGTCACATTTTCAAAGTGACAAATTATATAATTTTTAGTATTACATTAATAAAAATAATGGGATTTGTAAATTACAATAATTAATAATAAACATTATATTAATTTTTTTTTGAACTATAAAACCTCAATAACTAGTTTTGAAAACCCAAGCAACTCTAAGATCATTTTTACTTCTAATGTAATATTTCTGATAATGTCGCAAAGTAGATATTACAAATATTGCTTCATATTTTTGAAGAAATATTTGGCATTATTATGTTTACGTATCTACTGTAATAAAATATTGGGGGATGTAAATTTTAATTTAATGTAAAATGCTATTAAGACCGTATAGCTATTTAATAGGTATGAATCTATTGATCTATGATTCAAATATAGAGTTATGTTATTTGCTAGTGTCCTTAAATGATTCTTTTTATTTTTCATTTTGTTATCTTTCAGTAATTTTAAATAAATAAAAATATACCAGGATGTTTTATTTTTGTTAATTAGCATTCGGAGCTGTATGACACCTTTTTTCATGTACCAAATGATACAGTTCTTCTCTGCATCTCAGAGCTCAATTTGCAGTGCGGAATAGATTCCTTATAGACTATGTGTTCTAAGACTATAAGTTAAGCAATGCCTTAAACCTCCGCTCAACCTATCTATGAGATTTTACAGAATGTATTTCTATTTTAACCCCTTTTCTCTATTTTAACACCGATCCCTAGAAATTAGAGGTTCACTAATGCAGAAATTTAATTATAAAATAGCCCAAAATTAGCCTAATTACTTGCCTGATTTAATTTACACCTGATTCTGAATAGAATTATGATAATTCTCATTATGTAGGAAAGACCTCAGGACCAATACTCTATGTAGCTCCAATCTGAATAAAACTTCAATCCCACGGTTATAATTTTAAGTTGTTGCCAAAAACCAGGAGAAGACAGCTCTTTTGGCTCTTAATAACCATGCACATTACATCTAGTAGTTCTTCTACGCAATCTGCACACAAAACATCCACAAAATTGATTTTTTGAAATAATTAATCTAATTTTTAAAAGTTAATAACCATTATATATAATACACACACATACCTTTACATGTAAATCTATAAGACAGTTGGTAAATCCGTTGATAATACGGTCCCAGGAAGAAGACTTGTAAAGCAGCCTGAGCCTATGTGACAGCTTCTACAGTGGATAGACTTATTCAGGATTTGTATTGTATTGGATCAAGCAAAACTGTTTTCCTTTCCCTAGCATTCCATATAAAATATTTCAGCAAATAAAGGATACAGTTTTAGCCATTTTCAGTTTGTACATGATTTTTTTTTTTTTTTAATTATCTTATATTAAATTTTTTTTATTTAATAATCATATACTCAGGGCAGTGTTTCATTATGAAAATTATGTATATGTATAAATTCAACATACATATAAAACTTCAGAGGCAGAGTCTGGTGATGGTAGAGCTTAATTCTTTTCATAGTGTAAACAACTCCCAATTCCTATATAAGGAGATTATTTCGTGAATAATGTTAGCTATAACTGATGTCATGAAGTTTATTTATCTTGAATCTTTTTCTTTTTATTAACTCAAACTCATTAATTGGTTCCGTGGTAACTCGAATCCGGGACCGTCCGGTGAAGAAAAGATAAGTGGAATCAGGTCAAAATACACTCGCGGACAAAAAAACCGGCGCACCCACATTTTTACGTAAAAATGAATACAAACAGGTAAACGTTCAAACTTTTCTTACCTTTTTGTTAAGAATATATTCTCGAAGAAAATAAACGATGAAAAACACAACTTCATTAGAGAAAGAAACCTTTAATCGAAAATAAAGAAGAAAGGTCACTTAAATTCACTCTTAACCAAAAAAAAAAGCCTCTATTGTTCGATATCCTAGTCTTTAATATCGAGTATTGCCTCCTCATGCTCATATGACATTCTGGACTCTTCTAGACATGCTTTTAATGAGGTTGGAAATGCGATCTTGAGGAATCTGATCCCATTCGCGTACAAGAGCAGTCCTCAGGTTTTGGAGGTCCCTTGACTGGTTCAATTATCGCTGGATCGATGTCCCAACTTGGTCCCAAAGAGGTTCAATCGGGTTGAGGTCGGGGCTGCGAGCTGGCCAGTCCAGGGTTCGGATACCGACCTCGTTCAGGTAGTCCCGTACCATGTGTGCGACGTGTGGCTGTGCATTATCGATCATCAAAAGGACATTGGGCCGATGAACGGGGCAAAAGGTACCACATATTCCTTTAGAATGTACGTGCCTGCATCAAGGATTGGCCTCCGGAACACATGGAGCTCTGTCATAGCCTCTAAAGAAATCCCTCCCCAAACCATCAAGTTTTTAAAGTAATCATATTTAATAGGATGAATGAATTTCAGCAGATCCATCATGTCTCTTATTTTTTCCCTTGTTACAGATCCTGATTTAGGATATAATAAAGGCTGAACTACATTTTTCAATCTTTATGTTCTATCTGTATTGATTTCCTTATATTGATTTCATTAAATTTTGAATCTTCATTATAGTCAAATTTAAATTGAACAAGGTGTGGTTTGGACCTTTCTAAGTTGATAAAATCCATCATTTGGCGCTTGCTAGTGCATTTTAATGGTATCATTGCAACGATTTGCATTAGAGTACGGAGCGAATCAAAATGACCTCTGAAAATATTTATTTATTATTCAGTCGCCAAAAAACTGTTGTCGTTTATTGGTGTTAACCTCTATTGTTTGGGAAAGCTTTTATTAATATAAAAAGTTATGACTATACCAAGTGTGCTTTTGCACTTAAATTTAAGTGGAGTTAGTCAGTCTTATATTGACATCATAGTGATACATTGGCTTAACACTCAATAAATTAATGAAATGGGTCTCCAAGAAAAAACTAACATTATTATACTCACTTCATTCAAAACATTAATCATTGAAACATTTGCAAAAATTGAATAAATTTGCTTGTTTTTTTTTAATTGCTGTTAGCCTAAAACCATTTGGACCAACTGACGAAATCAATTGTTAAACTCATCTTCACATTGGTAATTTTCTTATTGTTTTATCGATCTATGAATTGACAAAAAAAGAAAATAAAGTTGGAAAAAGAGAAGGTTAAATAATTTATTTGAGAGAAAATGTTTTCACCCTCCAAATAGCTGCTCACATTAAGCTCACGGTCTATTTCTCCAGCGAACACTGATGCTATCGGAAGGGCTAAAGTTGATTGAGGAGAGGAGACCGGTGGAGCAAGGTCAATAATAAGTGTCTCTAATGAAGGGATAAGGGCAAATAATCATTTAACTAGGAAAAGGGCGAATCAAGTTCTTGCCTCTCATTTTATTTATTATAAATTATTAGTTTAGTTTTATCAAAGTGAAAGGTAACATATTTAAAAAAAAATATTCGTAAACTTGTTAATTTATGAAATGAGACAATACTTTGGTTTAACTTTATTAGCTAAAGCCGATTCTAAAAAGAAATGGTGGTATTCTGTAAAAATTAAAAATAAATAAAACTGAATGTACAGTTAAATGCCGAAAATAGTAAATAAAAATAATCTGATGTATGACTCGAGGCCAATATTAATTAAAATTATTATTACCCTATTTTTTTGTCCGAATCCGTGTTTATTGCTTATTCAATTAACGTCACTTTATTCTGATATGGCTAACGGGAAGATGCTAACAGCCAGTCATAAATTTTGCCTATCCAAGTATAATCATTAATGATCTTTGACGAGATCTTAACCCCGCACAGGCTCGGAACCAAGATTTCACGCTTCTTCCAAAAGACAGCATTGTTCAGGTTACAGGGTTTTAAAAGATCCTAAAGCGATTTTCGGGGTGTAAATATCTAAATTGTTTTTCTTTCTTTTTATTATTCATACAGGAAAAAATGAATAAACCTAAGGAGCTATATAAATATATAAAAAAATTAGTTACAAAAAGAAAGGACCTGATGAAACCTACGGATATTTGTCTTAAATTATTAATTTATCAAGTAACAAATTTAAAGGCAAGCTATGTTTTAAAAATGTTAGAATCAATTAATTAAGAACTTTTTCTGTTAGTATTAGCCTGTGTGTTTTAGGTTTTGGATCAAACGCACATTAGTTATTAAAATGAGGCAATATAATAACCAAGTATAAACTAATATATGGAAATGAACAGTCGACGCCATCGAAGTGGGTACGGCGTTTCACTATACCAGGTCTGTAAGACTGAACGGTCATGCGGGATTGTAGCATTTAACGCCGTACTGTAGGATATGCCTCCTTACACAGATCATGATCTCCGCTACATGCTAAATTACGTGAAATAATGTAATTAGCAGCAATGATTATTCTGATCTTTTGTTTTTTTGTGTAGGGGAATGGTATCTAAAGTATATTTATTATATAAAATCTAAAGTATTTTTTTATTTATAAAGCAAATATTTTGTTAATTAATACTTTTATTGACTATTTATTTGTGACATTTTTTTTTAATTTTTGTAGATATTATCAAGGAGGCTGCTAAGAAACTTATACGAGGAAGACATTGAATGATTAAATTAATGAAGACTTAAATCGTAAGTTAAAATTAAAATCTAAATGGTATAATAATTTCTGAGCACAAGAGAGGTCTGTGAATATAATATGACATAAAGTGCATAAAAGCGTCAAACATTTCTCCCGCTGTTTTACATTGTTAACAATTGTATCATGATGATTGTATGGTCTAAAAATAGGACAAGAAAATAAAACAAATATAAATAGAATACAACAAATATTATTGTAATTGTTTAAATTTAAACTCGCTGTTATTTACAAAATGTACACTTCAGGAAAAAATGTCACAGGTTTATCTGTCAAAATTATTATGTGACGCCAACCATACATACTTATTTAAGTTCATATTCAAGATATGTTTTCTGAGGGGGTTAATTTTTCAATAAATGTCAACATTTTTACTGAAACTGAATATCATTTGAATTACCAACAATCCGACAATTCGAGTTTCCAGTAATTTGATTTCTTGAAGTTATTTTATATGCACATATAACAATGTTATATGTGTTTAAAAGCATATTCTCATAACAGTATAACTATAATTTCAGCATAAAGCACAGTGATAGAAATTCATTTGTCTTATATAAATTAAAAAGAGATGGTTAGGAACATTCAATATTGATTTCCAGTAAGTATAACCATAATAAATAATTCTGCTAAGCTAAGAAGAGCAATACTACATAAAATCAAATACATATGTTTGATGGCTTAAAAAAATGGTTCTCTATTTCGCTTAGCTTCTCAATACATCAAACCCAAAAGCTTATGTCAGCGGGTATTGGATCTAAAAAGCTAGTGACGACTGATATTGACGTTCCAATTGAAGAAAAAATACGCTCTGGGACCTAATTCTCCAAGCTGGTCTTTTCCAAACCACAACATTACCATTATCATAAATTATTTTTTAGAAACATAAAAATATTTATTTCAAGTAATCTTAGTTTAATGATAATCTGTTGTAAGCAAAAAACAATATTTGATAGAAAATTATGCCGCACTACGATACTGCAAGGGCATAGACAGTAGAGTAACTAACGTTGCTATTATCATAGGTTAATGGTGTAATTATCACTATTACATGGTGATAGATACTAGAATTGTTATGCAAATAGACCCCTATTGCAGGTTATATTAACCATGGAATGTAATATAACATGAATGTTAACGTGTTTACTATTTAGATGGGGATCTATTTAGAAGTTTATTCAATAATTAATTAACGGTGCGTAGTTAGTAAACGTTTCAATATTCATGTATACATAAATATTGAAATACATACATAAATGTGTGTGTATAAATTTAGAGTGTCTCGAATTCATATCATGAGCAAGTTAGATAGATAGAATTAGATATTTAGTTAATCTGTAATGAATTTATTGAATCTGTCTAGTTTTCAAGATGTTTGAAAATTATATTGTCTTGTAGATTATTATAGCTGCAGTAAAGAAGTCAAGAAGGGCTCTAAATAACTGTTGTGGTAAATAAAAGTAATTCTACATCAAATATTTTCATTCGTTAATAAAACTACCAAAGTACTAACTACTACGAATATTATATGTCCAATTGTTCTTACTATAGTGTTAATTAGTCACTATTTCATGATACTTAACAACCAAAAAATAACAATATTGAGGTGAGGTTTCAACTGATTATATTCCAGTACTTTACCTTACCATTACAATCCTTGAAGGGTCATGAGATCAGTTCATGGCAGAGACTCAACTGTTTCGGACTATTTATAGCCGAAATTAGGAAACCTAAATTGTTAATACAGCATTATTTGATTGATTATTTAATCAAATGATTGATTGTTAATAAATTGTAATATATATTTATTGATTATTACTATTTTGAACTTTCGTTTCTCTTTGACCCGCAACAATTCATGAAGGGGCCCTGGGGTTCAGTGTATGGTAGAGTCTGTACTATTTCTATGTCAAACGATGTACAGGATTTCAGCTAGATCGCGCTTGACTTCCGAGTATTATCTCCAATTAAGGGTATCCACATTATAGAGGAATTTTTATTAGAATAATACAGTTGTAAATTTAAATAAATAAATTTAAAAAATGTTTTTTATATAACCTGTAAAGAAAAAACTTTAAACAAATAAACGGAGATGGAAAAAATAAATGGAGATGGAATAATTACCTACTAAAATTGTAAGAGGAAGAAAATGTTCTTGGTATAGGTCACAAAACTCTCTTATGTAGGGAGGATATTGTAGTCTATTGTCAAGTGTGGCCCCACTATAATAGCCCTGAAGAAGATCTGCAATGTGGGTCGAAACTTCGGCTTCCAAATAAACAATGCTCCTTCTAGAAGAGAATCTTTTTTAACTAATAGTGATTTTACTGAGATCTCACTCAACCGTCAGGTTTTTCCTACACTTTATAGTATGTACCTACTTCATAGAGGTGGATGTGCCCCAGAAGAGTTTATAGTTCGATTAACCTGTGGCTCTTCATAAATGAAATAATTGTTGAACAACAGCTGGCTTTTAATCAAGGACCCTCAATATAGCAACTCAACACTATATAATGAACTACCCGGCTCACGTTTTTTAACCATCAGATTACATTTTTTTTTCTTATAATTATTAAACTACGATATATTTATGCAAAATTAATTTGAAAAACATAAAATTCAAATTATAGAGAAAGTAGTTAATTACCTAAACTACATTATGGTACACAGCGGATACTGATCTCTAGTCTCAGGGTCAATATAATTTATAAATACTAAGTAATACATCCCCGTTCTTTATCATGGACAATGAAAATCCTTGAGGTTCAAATTAAATCAGATCTCCTTCAAATTATACCAAGAGGCCCAATACCAGTAAAAGGAAGGAACGCAGTAAAAATCTTTGATCTGGAAAATAGCAGCTGGAGAAAGTCTTTACAAGGGCTCTCCATCTTCCCTAAAGGGATGAGGATGCTAATATATATTCACTCCCTAATAAAATCGCTCTCGGGATTTTAGTTCTACGAATTTATTTTATTTTCCTCATTGACATGATCTCCGATCACTGCGTAGAAATTTATAATGTATTTGTTAGTAATTAAAGAAAATAAAATTCTTGATTTAATGATAGGAAGAGATTGAACAAAGTATAAATTTCTCAAATAGCTTTTTATTAATGGATAACTTTTGGTATAAAAACTTTCTATACCCAAGATCGCGGGTTCGCTGTCCGGTAGGAATTCGGCCTTAGAAAAGTTTTAAAAGGAGTACAAAATATTTATTCGGTTTGGAACGCAAAATGGCTGTTTTGAGCCTGTGTCAGGTACTCGTTAAAGATCCCTATTGGCCCTTTACAATTACATCCCTAATACAATTAAATCCGAGTAGGTAAAAGATAGGACTCCCGCTGTAACATCACCCGGTTAGCTATCGTAGCACAATATGGCATTAAATAAATTTTAAAAACAACGCCAAATTATTCGGTAAACCAGCCTTCAGGACGATAAACTTTGAAACAATTGCAGATGATAGACACTATATAAGAATATAATAGCATACAGCTAGTGTCTGCAACACTCAATGGACCAGAAATATATTAAAATATTAATATTTGGGGTAGGTATCCTTCAGAAACATTTTCTTCATCCGCGGGAAGAAAAAAACCTTTGAAGTTAAAATCATCAATATTGGAAAATACTATTTTTGTGGTCCAGATAAAGAATTTTCCCAATGAGTAAGTCATATTAGTATTTCTAATGAGGTTTTCTCCAATTAAAGTTACCCACTGTAACTTAGCGCTTTACCCCCTCAGCCCATTGCCTGATATTACTATTATTAAAAGTAATTATTACCTAATAATTGAGATTAAAATACATTTTAAAACATCCATTAAAATTGGTTTTGTTTGCGGTAACTTGTAGCCTCAGTAGAATACACTAATTTGCATTTTAATAATCATGGCCAATTTTATCTCCTAATTTTTAGAAACGAATATTTATTTTCACCCGTGAGGAGAGCTTTTAAAAAACGCAATATCAAATAATTTATAATTAAATATGTTAAGCAAACGAAATTCGAAATTTTGTACTCATAATGAGAGTTTCCTCCATTCAAATTTATATTCCTTGACATAGTAGAATAATAATATTGAAAAATAAAAAGAGACCTCACACAAGTGTTAAGACAGTGGAAAAATTCCAACTAAAAGACCTTAAGTCTCCAAACTAAAACAGAAAATGAAATTAGGACAGATAATTTAATTTTCGTTTTAGTTTGGAGACTTAATGGTTTTTAGTTGGAATTTTTCCACTGTATTAATAGTAGGTTTGATTAATTGATAATCTTATTTTACCGCTATAAATTATTTTTATTTTTATTATGTCTGGTCTGAAGGCGACTAAAGTTATGTATTAACTGTATAATTATAAGAAGCTTGAGTTTTTTATTTTAATATTTAATATTACAATACTGGCTCCAAGAATTAACATTAATCCAACAGATAAAATAATAATATTGTCTTATCCACTATATAGGAAGGAAGGTTCTCTAATTTATGGCCAATAGAATCAATTGAAAGAAGTGAAAAGGAATCATTTAATAAGAAGGTGGTTTGGGACAGAAGACTTATCAGGGTTTCATTCCTCAGAGCCTTTGTGAGTGGACCCAATTTCGGAAAGCTTATTGTTATTATTATTATTGCGCTTATTATTGGCAATAGTATATTATTGCTGCTTCTTGTATACAAAAATTCCAGCCAAATGTTGATGCTATGTACCCAAGGGTACTGTACTTTTTCTATTTCTTTTTCTTATATCTTGTTTAGCTTAAATTCCGTCATATTTTATTGAATTTTCTTCATTATTAAGTTATATATATATATATGTATATATATATATATATATATAAATATACATATATATATATATATATATATATATATATATATATATATATATATATATATATATATGTGTGTGTATGTAAAATAGTTCATGGATTCATGATGGGCTATGTAGGATTAATATTGTAACTTATATATACTTATAGTGAAGTCCAAGCTTTCCTTTCTGTAACGTATGTTCTAATTATATTAGGATTTTTATCTCAATATATTTTTTTAGTTTTATTTTTTCAATTGTCACTTCATTGCATTCCAATACTCTAAGGAAACACCATTAATTCAGTTTATTCAGGTATTATTATTTTTGTTCCAATTGTATTTTTGTATTAATCTTTGTTATTTCTTATTGATTTTTTGTTTTGTTTAATAAATTTTCAGACATTACTCCTTATGTATATATATATATATATATATATATATATATATATATATATATATATATATTTATACATATATACATAATCCATAATTCTATCTAATGAAACTGTTACATTTTATAAAGCCATCAACTTAATTCCAACATCATGCGCAATGTTCATTCAATTTTTACGACTGAACCTCATCACTTTGTAGATCTGATAATTTCTTAAATGATCAGCATGCATGCACCGGCCTGCATCCATGTACATAATAATTATTATCAAATTTCATTATTCTTATTAATATTAATTTAAGAGAGAATATTTTAAAAAAAATTCATTAAAAAATAGGTTTACTACATTTTTTTTATAGTAGCGGACATTGTTTTGCATTTTTTCCTAATCCTATTTATTTTATATTATTCTAGATTATATTTTAAATTAATCATATCGCAAATTGTATTGTACTTGCATTTACAATATTTTATTTCTCTTTATCTATATTTGTTAGCATTATAATGTACTATGCCCAAGATCGTTGGTTCGAAAGGAAAAAAAGTTTCTTATTTATGCCGTCCTTCGGAGTAGGAGTATACTGGTAGTACAGAGCCTGTCAAGTACTTGTTAAATATCATAATCATGATAAACATGATAAAAATGATAAACTGTATAGACAAATTCTAGTTTTCCCTTTGTAGCAGCATACGATTAGCCAAAATACAATAAATTGACGTTAAACAGATAAACAAACTAAATAGACTAGATTTTTAATTTTTTAAGTTTTTATAATTGATTGTTTGTTGTCCTTTTAGCCCCTAATCACTAATAATAGCACTCTATTCATAAACTAATGAACCGTTTCCCATTAAAACTTGGAGTTAGCGCTAAGTTTATCCTCAGCTAAATGAACTTACTTTAAAAAGCTTCTATTGTGAAGTCGACTTTAGTTAAAGTCTATGATATTGCTGAGGAACTTTCGTAGCTACTTTAGTTTTTTATTTGTAGCTGAATTGTGTATTTTTTCCAAAAAATTCGGTTCGAAAATGTATTACACTAAGTTTCAGAAAAGAAAAAATCGACAATATCAAAAGAAAAGTATTTAACATTCCAACAGAACTGTTTGATACTTTCGAAAATTAAATTATTATAAATAAGCATAAAGCTGAAAAGGATGTACATATCTATTTGAGTAATAGTTTATAATAAAGTAACGTTTATGTATACTTAAAAAACATACATAAATACACTCACACACACACACAAATACATCATAGCTTATTAGCAGTTGTCAAAAGGAAAGCTGAAACGGCTTTTCTCATGGGAATACTGGCTTGGAGTGTTTACCTACATTACGCAAAACAGAGTGAGCCTACATCAAACATTTTCGACGAGGACAAAGTCAACATTTGTACAGCGGTCTATCTTTGGCGGGGTTATCATCACCCAATCATGGAGCAGCAGCCCTGATCATTTCCCTTGTACAACCCTCTTCAAATGTTGATATGGATTAAAATACTGTTCTAATCTCAATCCAATCCAATCTCTATGTCGGTGTTGTTCAACTTTGTCATATAAAAATACTGTATTCTATTAAGATATTAAATATTAATAAATACTAGTGTGACCAGATTTGTGGGTTTTTGGTTCAAGGCTCAAAATGAAGAAATTGAAAACTTTAATCCAAATAAACTACTTTACATTAGTCCAACAAAGAAACATACAATCATAATATAAAACCGTAACACCAACTAAAAACAATTACGAAATAATTAATTTTAAAAAGATTTATGTATTATATGTAATGCAGTAGGATACTTACCGCTCAGCCGCAATGAAAATTAAGATAAATCAAAATTTTGGCAATTACTAGGCCAAATAAAAAAAGATCTGTACATCCACGTGTGACGATAGCTCACCATAATATGAGCTGACAGATGGTATTTTTCAAATCCTTTCGGTCTACTCTACAAGGTAGTAGCACTGGATGGACATAATAAGCGATCGAAATGAAAATCGTTACACAAGGCTTAAATCGATTCAAGATAAATTTTCCTTAAATCCAGATTTCGTGATTCAAATTTTTTCTCGTATTTATAAATTATCATTTTTTTAATGATAATTTTCAGAAATTATGAACGCTGTACTGTTGAAGCCCGAAGATTGATATTGTTCACGATTAAAGTATTTCCTCCAAATTTCCTACTCTGTAATTTAAGGAAAATTTTAAATTACTCTTTATATGAACCCATCTGGGGGTTACCTGTGGTGTGTTGGGTAGCATAATAAACCACAACGTCCATAAATCCTTATTTATTTATTAAATTCAGGTCCTCGTTAGAGATCTGCTGTAAGTGACTATCTAAAGCATTAGACATACTTAAGTGAGTATGGTAGGGGGCCTGGACCTGGTAGAGTAAAATGACCCTTGGGATTTATTACCTTTACCCGTGAAGATAGGGAGGGCAGTTGTTCGGAAGACGCAGTCAACTCAAGATGTAAGGAACTGGATGAAGAATGAAGTCTCATGTATCACATAAGTCTTATATAGCGTCCCCTTTTCTTTGTAAGTAGTTTATGAGTTTACTTAAATCTTTGTAAACAAGATTAGCACCAATAAATATATTGTTATTCAATAATTATTCTTATTTAATAAAAACTCCTGGTCAGTCAACCACGTTAACCTTTGGAAAAGAGTATACCTATATGTCTTATATTTATTAATAACATAAAATTACTATATATTAAGTATAACGATCTCAGGGGGGCATCCTATTTTAGTATTTAAATATATTCAGATCAAAGGATCTGACGTTTCCCTGAGATCATAGCTTGGGCAGTAAAGCCAATATAGTAGATCCTTATTTTAATTATTCCTTAATATGCAATATTTAGGGCTCCCATCGATAATGGGATTCACAAAGGCAGCAAAAAGCGATGTTAAATGAAACAAAGAAACAGACAACCTTATATAAATGTTTCTTAATAGAAATTTAGGAAGCCATTTATTTAGGAACACAAGTCACCTCATTGCAGAACCGTTGTTCATGAAACAGTACAGTCTCCACCATGTACTGACCCCAGCCACGGTCACGGATTGTAGCGGTACAGGTTTTTTTTATTTAGGAAGCCAATACAAAACAACAGCGATTTTTTTATAACTAGTATTACCACTAATATTTACCACAAAACCATAGTAGAACTGCATAGAAGCTATGCAATGAAGCCTTTCTCATTATTATTCAAGTAAAAGATCTATATCATTGCTGTAAATTAATTTTATGATTACATGCGATGATTTAAAATTTAAAAAGGGTTAATTTAAACATTGTTCGCATAAAAAAAAAAAGAAAATCTGAAGAATTTAACATATATGAATAAACAAGTTATACAATAAAAAATATTAGATAGTTTCCAATAACAGTTTCCAAGTGTATTCATCATATTGTTTGTTGTGTACATTGTGTTTTTTCATATTTAAAATCACATTTAAAACTTTCTGCTGATACTCATTAAAATAACATTGAATTTGGTAAAAATATTGAATGTTATTAAGTAGAATGCATCTATCAATAAAAACTATCTCATAGGAGGAAGCTTGAACCAATTTATGAAATAACTTCATGAAATTTAAGGAAACGGCTATTTGAAAGTTTTTTGTATTTGAAAAAGCTTCTTTTTTTTCTTGCTCTTTTTCTACTTCAAGTTCTTTTTCTTATGCATCCAGCAGAGCCAAACCAGTATTATATTTCGATGTAGCAATCACATTCGGATCTGTAGATATCTGAGAACCAAGCACTTTCATCATATTTAAAATGACTTGGCCTTAAATGCGTCATTTTGGTTTTGTTAGATTGTGATGGTAAAAAAAATTATTCCGCTACAACCCATGATGGGTCTTGGGGTTGAATACATGGTGGAGACTGTAAAAACAATCATCCAACAGATTTTCCTCCAATTTAACGTACCAACGTTTCTTCGGTTTGCAACTTGTGGAAACATTGATTACGACTATTAAATCAATTATACTTATCTGTTTAAATATATAAACACTTAAGAATCAAATTGCTTTATATTATTACAACGGCTTTTATTATGAAAACACCGTTTTTTTTAAGTAACATGAACTAAATATTTTTATGAGGAAACCAAAAGAAGGCCTATTGTACTGTAAAATATATTAATTATTAAGTGAATGACAATAACTAAGCAAAAGTTTCTCACCAAATTTGGGAACCGTCGCAGCTGAATTAGGAGTTAGCTCAACCTGAAAACAAATTATAACGTCAGAAATTTCTTTATAAGACAACTAAACAATTTATAGAAATAAATCGCTCCTCCGGGAATCGTATACATTAACATTACTTTATTATTTTATAGGATTATTATATTATAATCCATTAATTAAAACCACAAGCAAAGGAACGGATTCCTTAAAATAATAGTAAAATCCGAAGGCGCGATGGCGATACCATTTATCGTTATTTGCAAACCGTGCATCGCTGGTACAAACCATCTATGGAACTCTCCCCTAACCAAAACCTTCAAGCAATCCTCTATACTTCACTTTGGTTTTCTTGCGTCCTATATAAGAAAACGTTTGTTGTCAAGATGAAATTACATATTCTTCTTAATTCACGCTATCAGGTTCAAGTATATTAACAGGGTGCATGAAAACTCCAGCAGGTCCAAGTGGAATCGCCTATTTAGTATCGAGCGTTTTATGGAATATGTTATATATACGAAGATTTCAAGATGTTTTTCTTTCTTTAACATTGGCATGAAGTGAAAACCTATAAAGAACTACTATTTAAAAAAAACAATAACAAATTATAGTTTTGGGAAAGACGGAAAGAGCAATGCAATAGCAAGACAGACAAATATATTTCGTTATCATACTAATTGCAATAATGGAAAATATTTTACAGGAGTGATATTATGTGATTGTTATTACAATCCGTCCATGACATCTTTCGGTGGATGGGGAAAATGTAAATTATTTACATTCTTGGCGCATTTTATTTTGATTTTTCATTATCTTTATAGCCGAAAAGTAATACTTAGGAAATCGTTCACAGGTTTCCCTTGAAAGGTTTCTTTAATTAAATAGAAATGCTGTCGATTCCCGTTACTTTCTAAAATTCCAATTTCCCGATGCCTATTTCGAATCCTTACTCGGATCTTCGATTGACGGCTCAGAACTCAGATATTCAGAAGGAGGGGTTGGATTATAATTCCCAGCATTCGAAATGGTTTTGGAAAATTGTTATTTTATTTTTTTATCATCAATATTTCCGCCTTAAATTCCATTCATTAAGGATGAAAACCGTATTAACACTGCATGTATCATACGTAATACTTGAGGAAATAAAACAGATTTATCTTAACAAAACTAAAGACGGTGTTAGGCAAGATAGATAACACCTGTGTCTGATAGAGTGGTTTCAATTCTTGAAAACGAGCTTATTTAAATACAATCACCTCTCTATTTTACTAACTAATTATTTTAATTACAAAAGGTCTAAAATTAACATGGTAATAATTAATATCAATGACGATAACTTCAGTGCGGTATTATAATTTGTAATTCAACTAAATAGTTTAACCAAATGAATGAATAGAACCCGCATTCTTGCACAATTGCATTATTTTTTTTCTATAATGTGATAGATAAATTTAAGTTTTACTAAACGAAACAGGACTGTATTTTTAATCTCTTGGTAGTTTGCTTACTAGATACTGAAAACTGTGCCAATTTATAAAAATATTATTGAAAAAGTTAAGCTAGTTTCTAGGATAAAATAGATTATAAACAAAAGGCTAGGCTTACGGATATTTGTTGTATATTAAAGATTTAGATATTCCAAATCTAAGCTACGTACTCTTCTGAATCAATATTGTCTGACTTTTAGTTATGGGGACCTGAGATGTATTAACAACATTTATGTCGAAGGGTCACGAGTTCTTAGCGTGGGAGGTGGTCATAGGATATTTATATGAGAGTAAAAAATTCCTTAATTGGGCCGTCCTTCAAAAGGTAAATAAAATGGTGGTCCCGACCCTTTGCGGTGTCAGGTACTCATCAAGGATCCTTATCCTAATAATAAAGAAAAAAAAACCTGTACCACTACAGTCTATGAAGGGTCTTGGATTCAGTACGATGTAGAGACTGTACAGTTTATTGAACAGTTGTGAAGCGAAGTAATTTGTCCTATTGTACATTAAACATCCACATTTTACTCCTTATTTTGGGTACCCCGTTTATAGAAGCTGGGTGAGCCCCAGAAGGTCCTAGATCCTATAGCCTCCAACTCCGACCGCTAACCGATCAAATCAAAGTCTGCCACGCAGGGGATCAACCCACGCGATCTTCGATACAGCAACTCTGCGCAATACCGCTGAGCTACTCCTCTTCATTTCCTAATTATACCTGGTTTGAAAAACTCTTTGCAGCTGCATACATAAGGAAAACATCTTTTCTTTGTGACATATGCTTGGAGTGCTCAAAGAAAGACAGAAAGTCACTTTTTGAAATATTGATAATTTTAATTTTGATAAGTATTTTTATTAATGGTTTTTAATTGTTTTTTTGGGGGGGGGATTTTACTGAGGCTGCATATACTGAAGCCCAATACATTTTGTTTCCAAATGTATTTTCGGTCTTCCCAATCTCTCTCTGTCAAGCCTCTTGGGCGGCCTCTTTTTCTTCTCTCCACTGGGATAAAGTCCAATAACATTTTTGGCCATCTCTTAGGGCCCATTCTTCTCAGATGACCATTCTGCAGCTTGGTCCCAATTTTGTGCATTATCGTTTCCGCTTTAACGATATCTCTGGCAGAGTTTTTCACTCGCTCAATTCTGGTAATGCGTCAACTTCTTCTCCAAAAATCCATTTCTGCAGCGTGCAGCCTTTGTACATCTCTTGGTCCAACTAACCACATTTCCAAACCGTAAAGGGTCCACTTTCACAAAAATAATGAAAAATCCTCTTTTTGGTTTCCACCAAAACAATTGGGCTCCACAGAACGGAGATTGCCATGCCAATAATCTTCTTTCCTTTGGAGATGTATTCCTTTATATCGGTCTGATTTAATTGTTTAAAATCAAAATTAAATACATGGTAATTAATTCACTATAAATAGGCAAGTTTTAAAATATGTATGTAGGTAATATGTAGGTTTTGGTATATGGTGACGTTGGCAATAAACAATTAGCTAAACCTTTAATTATATTTCTTCAGATTGTTTTTATTATATTGATAATTTACTTAACTTTTAGATTCTTCTGAAAATTACAAGGACTAATAAAATAACATTATTATTAGACAAAAACGTTTACAAGATACGCTTTAAAACAACAAGTAAAGTTGAGGAGTTAGATCAAAGATGTAATTGGCCGTTACTGGCGTACTTCACTCCAACTTTTCAAATTATGAAGAGTCCCTCGTCCACTAACTCCCCTAACTCCAAGAAAATAAATCTCACTGACACTTGATATCCAGAATTTTTTTATAAGGCCCAGAGCGATCCGATACTACTTTCCGAGAGGGGCTCATAATACTGATGACCACAAAACTGCCGCCGAGAGCCCATCAAACTTAGGACCCGAATTGTCTCAAAAGTCTCAAACTTTATAAGCACCTTCTGTAACTGCCCTTCCGGAAGTAGGCCATCCGAAGGATGTGATGTGGACTATTGGTGATAATAACCACGAAAGACTAACCAGTAAAAGAGACCAAGTTAACACAGTGTATTGTTATTATAACCCAAGACACGGACGCAGAATCTCAGGGAATTCTTTCCATGAATCAAATGGCCAGACAGAATAATGTATTTGTATAACAGAATAAGATAGGTGTAAAAGGTTGTGCTTAGTTGCAGACCAACTCCCATCTTTGGTCTACAAAAATACGCTTAGAAATTTTTTTTTTATTTAATATAAAAATATCGAGTAAAAATATTATTCATTTAACGCCACTTGATTTAACAATTATCGTACGATAGTATAGTGGGAGACCTAAATTTTTCCTATCCAGGTAAATTATGAAAGGGGATTTTAACGAATACCTGGCTCCTCAAAAGCTACTACTGCATGATGAGTCATGGTTTCAGTACGTGGTAGAGACTGTATTGTATCTTGGACAACAGTTATGCAGGGAGAGGATTTGTCCTAGATGATTTATACCTTCTTGAGATGATTTATATGTTCTTAAGATGGTTTATATGTTCATGATTAAAGAACTAATAAATATAACTGAAACATTCTTGTTAATTTTAATTTCAAAACGGACAACGTTAGTGCGTTTTATACCGAAAATGACCTACTATAAGAGAAGAAACAAAAATAAAAATCGTATTCCAAAACCAGAGCAATAGCCCTGGGGTAAGAATACATTCAAACTGTAAACAGATAATTCAAAAGAAGTAGGTAATAAAGGGAGCTATTTTTACGCCTAACTTTGGAGAAGGAAAATAAGTAAGCACTTCGTCGCCTAAAATTGCTTGGGGAATTGAGAATAAAACATCTCAATTTAAAAAAAAATGTTTCCATTTAAAGAAAGTATTTATTCATTGAAAAGAAAGTATTTATTTATTCTAGTTTTAATTAAATTTCTATTGCTTGTTGCCCACAAGTGGCAGATTGTAATGTCTGAATAAAAAAAAAAAAAAAAAAAAAAACTACAAAAGCCTAAAAAAAAAATTAAATTTATAAAGTAAGAAATAATTATAAATAATGCAAAATAAAATTACTGTATAATAACCTATTCTGGAGTGTATGAGACTTGGTTACAGAACTCGCAAAGCGAATTATATTAGAACTTTAGTTACAAACTAGAAGTTCTCGCGCATTACTATTAAGTAATATTTTTTTTTTTTTAATGAATTATTTATCTTCGGTAACCACTTTTTTTACTTAGATACTTGGAAAGATTATTGCAAAAGTGAATTATTCTTACCGACTGAGGAACTTTAAATTAAATCTAACATTGCTTTTGTTGAGGTTATGAAATTTTTTTTTATTGTTTGCATAATCCCATTTTCATTTAAGAGTCATAGGATAGTGTGCTTTATTTTTTTGTATACAATTTTTTCAAGTTTAGTTTGTTCGTTCGTTGGTATTAATAAGTCATTAATGCCTAAAATTTACTATATAAACCTTTTTATGGTATTATAATATGTTATGGTTTACTGTATACACTTTTAAAATTTTACTATATAAAATGTTTACTATATAAAGTTGTTACTGTATAAAAGTTTATCTTGAGATTTTCAAGCTATGAGTTTTATATATAATATAAAAATTATAGCTTAAAAACCTCAAGGTAAACTTATATATATATATATATATATATATATATATATATATATATATATATATATATATATATATATACAGTAGGAATTGGTCTCCAGGGAAGTTAGACCATCACTCCTACATAAATTAGCAAGAAAAAAATTGTATATAGTATCTGTAGTAATGTTACGGGCTACTGGGTATTAGAATGAATTAAACAATTCCTTAATTAAAGATATTAATATTTATTAACAAAATGATAAAAAGGATACAATTAAGCTATTAACAATTAAATTATTGAACTAGGATAAATTTATAATAACAATATTCTAAATATTTACTAGCTAGGCCTAACTCCTATTTAATTATTACAATAATATAAGATATTACTAATTCTAGATAACTTAACTAGTTACAATAGTTTCTATGAATATTCTAAAATTACACTACAATTTATAACTAATAGTTAACACTTACAGTTCACTAGTCCACCGACCGTAAGATTCTCTAAGTATGACAAACTGACACGCAAAAACAGTTTATTACACTCGCGAGACTGCCACAGTTCACTGATACACTTAGCACACAGGCCGGTTCAACACTGACTAGTTTATCACACTCACTTATTACAGGCCTTCACTGGTCTTCTCTCAGGCTAAGACTGACTGACTCGAGGTGAGGGAATTCTTTTTATAGGCAAGGCCGAACATTCCGAAGGGGCCAGATAATTCTGGAATATTCTTAATCCTTTGCCGACAAAAGGAGACGATCTAGAACCGTCCTAATCCTACTTTAACTTCCCCCGCCGACGGATTTAAGCCGCTAATCCTCTTGCTTCCGTCTTCCTGCCGGCGCCCGTAACACTGCCCCCTCCTTAAAAGTGCTCTGCCCCAGAGCAAGTCCGGAGAAATCGGGCAGTTATGAGCTTCTGCTGATGGAGACGCACTTTCTTTCCAGGGGTTGAACGTGCACACCAATATGGCAATTCCAGAGTTGGCGAATGTCTGTTCGATCATGTCCCTGACAATCTTCCAATCCAAGCCGTCGTATCCACAGCCCAACTTCGGAATAGCGAGCTTAGTGACACGCAGTCTCAGAAGCTTACTCCGAAGGTCGTCGAGGCTTCGCCGCAGTGCGTCATATGTTGGCTTCTGATCAGTGGCCCGCTTGGTAACCAAGTAAAACAGGTGTCGTCCCTCGTGCGGCAGGTGGAGTGCCTTCCCGACACTTGGTTCTTGGCGTTCCAGCTCCTCAGTTCCGCCGAACTTCTTCCTGAAGGCCGTTGCAATCCCTCGAGAAGTCCTCAGATCTTCGGCAACGCAATGGGCCAGAGAATACTCCACTGGTAACGAGAAGATATCCCTGTAGATTACCTGAGTTACTCCACGGGTCCCTGGTACTTTAGTATGAGCAACTGAGTTATTTGTCTTGACGTTATTTAGATACCTGACCTGCTGGTCTTCTTTCGGGCCGTGGTCTCCTTTGTACGGGGCCAGTCTATTGAAATGGACTACCTTGGGTTTTCCTTTAGGCTGCTTCCTGATCCTATATATGACGTCATTGATCCTCTTGACGATCTCAAACGGGCCGTCCCAGGAATTCTGAAGTTTAGGTGAGTAGCCTCGCCTTCTTCGAGGATCATGTAGCCAGACCAAGTCTCCAGGTTGGTAGCCACCCTTCTCAGCCCTGATGTCGTAAAGCTCCTTCATTCTGTCACTGGCTCCCTGGATGTTTGTGCGAACCTTCTCGTGGATATTATCCAGTCGCTTCCTGAGATCCGAGACGTACTCCTCTCCGGCAATTTCCTCATCAGGCTTGAAACCGAATTTCAGATCACAAGGCAACCGTAGTTCTCTGCCGAATGCCACATTTGCGGGAGTCTGCCCCGTTGCCTCACTGACTGAACTGCGGTAGGCCAGCAGGAACAGGTGAAGATACTGGTCCCAGTCTCGCTGATGGTCGGAGACCACTTTGGACAAATATCGACCCATAGTCCTGTTCATGCGCTCCACCATGCCATCGGATTGAGGGTGAAGAGGTGTCGTCCTGGTCTTCCGTATTCCCAGTGCTTCGCACATCCCGGAGAAGACTGCTGACTCGAAGTTTCGTCCCTGGTCAGAGTGAAGTTCCATGGGTACTCCAAACCTACTGACGAGCTGCTTCACCAGTACGTCCGCAACCGTGACTGCCTCCTGATTCGGAAGGGCGTAAGCTTCCACCCACTTGGAAAAGTAGTCCATGGCCACGAGAATATACCGGTTATCTTCATCCGTCACAGGGAAAGGGCCAGCGATGTCAATTGCTATTCTCTCAAACGGTGCTCCCACGTTGTACTTCCTCATTGGGGCCTTCTTTCTTCTTATGGGTCCGTTAGAAGCCGCACAAATCGCACAACGCCTGCACCAGTCCAACACATCGTCCTTGAGGTTCGCCCAGTAAAAGCGTTCACGTACCTTTTCCAATGTACGGTGAACTCCAAGGTGGCCGCCAGATACTCCGTCATGAATTTCCCTGAGTACTTCGGGCACTTTACTCTTTGGGACGATGAGCTGTAGTCTGCGCTGATCTCCTTCCGTGTTCTCCAATGCCCGTTTCAGCAGCCCGTTGTCCACTAGAATGGAGTCCCATTGGGCCCAGTAAGTCTTTACATTCTTCGACATTGGAGCAACATCCTGCCAGGTTGGTCTTCCTTGCCCTGATAGTTTCCACTGCTTCATTTGTTTCAAGTCCGGGTCCCTGTCCTGCTCCTTTGACACCTCTGCATCCTCCCAACTGTCCATGACCACCGTTGTCCCCCTGAGAGAGGACGCTCCCAATAGCGGTGTTACTGGCGTCTGTGTCAAGTATGAACTTGCCCTCGGGACGGGGATAGCTCAGAATAGGAGCACTACTCAACTTCTTCTTCAACTCCTCAAAGGATGCCTGACATTCGTGATCCCAAAGGAAAGTCCGTTTCTCCTCGGTGAGCCTGGTAAGAGGTTTTGCAACGTTTGCAAATCCTTTCACGTACCTCCTGTAGTAGGTGCAGAGGCCGAGAAAACTTCTTACTTGGTGCTTATCTCGAGGTACTGGCCAGTCGGTGATCGCTGCAATCTTCTCTGGGTCAACGGCAACTCCATTGTCCGACACAACATGCCCCAGATAGTTGACTTGCCTTCGGAAGAGATGACACTTCTTCGGGTTCAATTTAAGGTTCGCTGCACGCAGTCGTTCGAAGACCTTCTCCAGATTCTTCAGATGGTGAGCGAAGGACTTTCCCAGCACAATGATGTCATCTAAGTATACCAGGCAAATTTCCCAAGAGAGACCTCTTAGCACGCTCTCCATCAGTCTCTCAAATGTTGCAGGAGCATTGCAAAGCCCGAATGGCATTACCGTAAATTGCCAGAGTCCAGTCCCAATCGAGAACGCTGTCTTTTCTTTATCTTCAGGTTTCAATCCAACCTGCCAATATCCACTGCGTAGATCCAAGGTAGAGAAAAGTTCACACCCCTCTAGGGTGTCCAGCGTATCATCAATCCTGGGGAGCGGATAACTATCTTTCTTGGTGACGTTGTTCAGAAGGCGGTAGTCTACGCAGAATCTCGTTGTGCCGTCCTTCTTCTTCACCAATACAACAGGAGACATCCAGGGGCTACTCGAAGGCTCAATGACACCATCAGCCGCCATCTCCTTGATGATCTTCTCAGCGTCCTCCCGTTTGGCTAACGGCAGCCTCCGCGGGACCTGTCGGATGGGCTTAGCATCCCCGGTGTCAATCCTATGCTGGACGATATCCGTTCTACCCCGTGGCCCTGGGCTGATCTCGAAAACGTCCTGCCATCGGATAATCATCTTCTTCACTTCCTCACTCTGTTCTGGCGGGAGTTCCCGGCATGATTCGTCCACAAATCCTGTTAGTTCTTCCGGCAGTCCTCGCAGCTCGGTGGAATGACGTTGCAGCTGACGAACCACTGAGGTAGCGGTTGTACATTCCCCTATCGGTGTTCCTTTGTTCAGCGTTACTGGGAAGCTGTTCAGGTTCATTAGCCGAATCGGAGTGGTACGTCGGACCTTGATGAGGGACCTTGCAACCATTACGCCGCGTCCGATCTCCTGTTCTTCTTGCCTTCCCGGTTCAAGTAGCACACATTGACCCTCAGGTAGAGGCCCTTCAATCGTCCCCTGCGTTATGATTTGGCTCCGTGCAGGTAAAGTGGTGTCTTCCAGTAAGCGCACTCGTGCGTAGATGTCCTTTCCCTGCCGCAGGATGACTTCTTCGTCTCCCAGCGTCATCACCCCTCTTGCCATATCCAGCTTGATCCCGCATGTGATCATCAAGTCCGTGCCTAATATGACATCTTCATCAATATCTGCCACGAGAGCGCGGTGCTTCAGATGTTGACCCCCGATGATGAAGTAGGCAACTGTCTCCCCGTAGACCTTCGCTGGCTCTCCTGTGGCAGTCCGTAATGTCCAAATCGATGGCAACATCTTCTCAGCAGGAACTGTCTTCGAGCTCATGATTGTCTTGGTTGCGCCGGTATCCAGTAGCAGACTTCGCAGCTGCCCGTTCACCTTCCCATCAACGTAGAAGCTTTCCGTTCTCCTCCCTAAAGACGCAACCCTACTGGTCTTCCTCGGGCCTCTGACGTAACGCACTGGTAGTTGTTCCTCCTCATCAACCCTACTTCGTTCCTGTGGCTTTTCTTGCTTCTTGGATGGACACTTGCTTCTAGGGTGTCCAAGTTGGCCGCAGCTCCAACAGCGTATCTCCTTCTTACGGGTCCTGAGAGCCTCCAAAACTTTTGTCACGATGTCCTCGACGCTAGGGACCAAATAAGGCTCCGCTTCTGCTGCTCGAACTCGTGCTTGGCCCCGTACTGACTGTCTGACAGCCTCGAACTCCATGGCCTGAGATAATGCGTCTCCCAAAGTCTTTGGCCGGGCGAGCTTCACTGCTTGTTGCGTCTCGGGATCCCGAAGTCCATCCAGGAATTTGTCGACCGCCAGGCTCTCGTAGACATCATCGGTGACCGATGGGTAAGCATTCCTCACCAGCCGTGCAATGTCTGCCTCAAATTCCTGTAGCGTTTCGTTGGTCTTCTGGATCCTGCTTCTCAGCTGTGAGCGATATAGCTGGTCCATGTGGCGGTGGCCGAAACGCATCTCCAGTCTTCTAACCAGTTCCCCGTAGTTAGACCGCTCCGACATGGGCATCCCCTGCAGTACTCCCAAGGCGTCTCCACGCAAGGCCAGGCACAACGCTGAAGCTTGTGTCTCTTTTGACCCGTGGATCGAAGCCGCTGTCTCGAAGAGAGTCATGTAGTCCTCCCACGGCGTCTTTCCGTCGAATACTGGAATGGTGTTGTGATTTGGTGGCGCCCCAGCATTGGCGGGCATAATGGTGCTATGAAGGCTGCCATCGGTGGAACGGTCGGTGGCGATCGTTGGTGGGTTGCTCATACGTCCCTCGAGAGCCTAACCTAGATTCTACATTAGCCACTTTATTATTTACATCGGCTAACTTATTCTCAACATTTTCCATTAACTTAGTCTCTAATGTACCTAACTTAGACTCTAATGTATCCAATAAATCACTTTTTACAGTACCTAGCTCATTTTTAACATTGCTTAATTCATTACCTAACTTATTTTCTACATTGCTTAACTCATTTTTGACAGTACCCAATTCATTACCTAACCTGTTTTCTACATTGCTTAACTCGTTTTTAACAGTACCTAATTCAATTTTAAAAGTTGCAGATAATTTGCTTAAATCGGTTTCAAACAGAACGTCATCTGGATTTTCCCCTAAATCTACAAAAAATTGACGCAACCTTTGTTGCAGTACACTTTTAGTTCCGTTAGAATCAAGATCACGTTCTTCTAACTCCCGTTTCAAATCCGCAACTTTTAAATCAATTAATTTAACACTTTTAGAAGCCATTTTACATACAGTAGCCCAATAATTACAAAATACAAGACAAAATGCAAAATAATAGCAAATACACAATAATCCCACTTCTGACACCAATTTGTTACGGGCTACTGGGTATTAGAATGAATTAAACAATTCCTTAATTAAAGATACTAATATTTATTAACAAAATGATAAAAAGGATACAATTAAGCTATTAACAATTAAATTATTGAACTAAGATAAATTTATAATAACAATATTCTAAATATTTACTATCTAGGCCTAACTCCTATTTAATTATTACAATAATATAAGATATTACTAATTCTAGATAACTTAACTAGTTACAATAGTTTCTATGAATATTCTAAAATTACACTACAATTTATAACTAATAGTTAACACTTACAGTTCACTAGTCCACCGACCGTAAGATTCTCTAAGTATGACAAACTGACACGCAAAAACAGTTTATTACACTCGCGAGACTGCCACAGTTCACTGATACACTTAGCACACAGGCCGGTTCAACACTGACTAGTTTATCACACTCACTTATTACAGGCCTTCACTGGTCTTCTCTCAGGCTAAGACTGACTGACTCGAGGTGAGGGAATTCTTTTTATAGGCAAGGCCGAACATTCTAGAACTCGAAGGGGCCAGATAATTCTGGAATATTCTTAATCCTTTGCCGACAAAAGGAGACGATCTAGAACCGTCCTAATCCTACTTTAACTTCCCCCGCCGACGGATTTAAGCCGCTAATCCTCTTGCTTCCGTCTTCCTGCCGGCGCCCGTAACAGTAACATTATTTTAATTTTTATTATTTTAATAATTCCTGTTAATTTTTGAAATAAAGGCTTTATTCATTCATATATATATATGTATATATATATATATATATATATATATATATATATATATATATATGTGTGTGTGTGTGTGTGTGTTTTTAATAGTATTTCATAATTGTAAAGATAGTTCACAGCACGCACTGGAGTGAGTAACATCGTCTCTGTGATACTTTTTTTTTATACCTATTAACTTTATCGTACATTCACGGCTTTTTACATAGTCATAGTCTGTGTACCAGTGAAGTAAAATGTGAAGTTTCGTATTTTATTATTTATTTATAATTCGTAATTCATAATTACGGACTTATAACGTGACTACATTAATTATAAATTAATTGATTTAAGAGACAGGAGTTGCTTATCTTTGTGCTGGTCGCGGCAGGTTCATCCCCACCCAGTATAAGGTGAGACTGACCTTATCAGTGCTGCCTCTGGCACCGAATGATGCTGATCTGTGCCGTATTCAGATCAGATCTCATACGAACTCTTTATTTTTATTAAGTCCCCTTTCCTCTCTGTCCTACCTTTCTTTTCTTTACTACTATCTGCTCCAGTGACATAATAATCCAAAATGAAGTTTTACCACCAAGTACTATCCAGTAAACCAGATAAAAAAGGAAACACAAAGAAAAGTCGATCCCTAGAATCAACTACGAGAAATAGCCCTAGTAAACCTAAACCTAATAGAAGGCATAAAGTCGACACACCTCCTACTATTCCGAATGATAATAAGGAACCCAAGGCAGGACCATCGAATGAAAATACCCAACCAGGGTCATCTACTCAGTTCACTGAAGATTCTCCCTTCTACTCACCCAACAGATTTCAGCCCCTAACAAATCAACCTAGTGAAGCAATGGAGACCACATCGGCCCCTAAAGTGCACAGGCCTCCACCAATTTTCGTACGGAGCATAAAAAACTTTAGGCTTCTTTGCACACAACTGAATAAGGCAGTAGGCACCGGAAAATACTATTGCACTAGCAGAACCAACGATACAAAGATCCAGTCAGACACGCCCGAGACATACCGAAATATAGTCAAGTACCTAACGGAGATCAAGGCAGATTACCACACGTACCAACTAAAGGAGGAGAGATCCATCAGAGTGGTAGTCAGAAAATTGCACCCAACCACCCATGCTGACGTCATAGAGGAGGAGCTCACCGCCATGGGCTTCAAAGTTAGACAAATCACAAATGTCTACAAGAAGAATCCTGTACACCCCGAGACAGGCAACGAAATTCCATTGCCTCTCTTCTTCATAGATTTAGAACCAGCACCCGGAGTAGAAAAAATCTATGATGTAAGTGTAACTATACTATACCCATTTACAAATCGAAAAACCATATCCTAAGAAAGACATCGTGCAATGCCATAACTGCCAGGCATACGGGCACACTAGGCACTACTTCCATCGTACCCTAGATGCGTCAAATGCGGAGAACCGCATAAAACTGAAGAATGCGTCAAGCCGAGAGAAACGCCAGCTGTCTGCGCACTATGTCTTCAAGGGCATCCAGCCAATTATAAAGGTTGCCAAACCTACAAGAATATAAAATCTCAAGTTCTGGCACCACGTCGGCCCAGCGACAAAGTGAGGACCTCAAGAAGTCAGCCTTCTAAAATTGTAGATGGAGCTGTTTCCTACGCCGAAATGTCAGGTCCCCCAATCCCCCAAACCCCTCTCTAAATCACAAATCAATTCTCTACAACCAATAAACCAGCCCCAACAACCAGTATATCCCGTGAATCAAAATCCAAATACCCCGCATTAAATCCCTCATATCCCCCCTCCTTCAAATGCTACTGATCTCACAACACTACTCACATCATTCCTCTCCGAGTTCAAATCAATGGCCACATCACTAATATCTCTCCTAACAAATCTTGTTTCCCATCTCTTTCCTGTCCAACAAAATCCTTAAATGACATCCACCTTATCCATTCTCCTTTGGAATGCGAATGGTATTCGAAACCACACTGACGAACTAACATCCTTACTGTATGATAAAGAAATTGATGTAGCCTTAATTACAGAAACTCGACTGACCAGTAAACGGAAGCTCAACATAACACAGTACCAAACCTACCGGACCGACCATCCTGATGGAAAAGCTCACGATGGTACGGCTGTCATTGTCCATCAATCCCTCTCCCAACA
The DNA here is from genome assembly GCA_037127475.1 of Arma custos. Taxonomy (NCBI): domain Eukaryota; kingdom Metazoa; phylum Arthropoda; class Insecta; order Hemiptera; family Pentatomidae; genus Arma; species Arma custos. The sequence continues at coordinate 82,297,514 of CM073760.1, read as the reverse complement.
CTCATTTCCACTCCAATCATACGATATCCTTCAGGCTACAGCTGTTACAATCAAAACCTTTTCCTTTCCTCTCACCTTAGCATCAGTGTACTGCCCTCCTAATAAATCCATTTCCCATTCTCAATTCAGCTCTCTCCTAAACTCCTTAGGGATTCATTTCCTTTTAGGTGCAGACTTTAATGCGAAACACCAACAATGGGGCTCAAGAACTACTAATACCCGAGGTCGCATCCTCCTCTCTGCACTTAACTCTCATAATTCCAGTTTTATTTCTCCAGGCACCCCTACATATTGGCCCACTGACCCAAACCGAAATCCTGATCTCCTTGACTTTTTCATCCATGCTGGCTTAGGTCCCCTAAACTACTCCATAGAACGCCTTGATGACCTGTCTTCAGATCACAGTCCTTTGATCCTTACCCTTTCTATAGTCCCAATATCCAAACTTCCTCCGCCATCATTTATTAGGGGACCAGTTGACTCGAACCTATTTCACCAGCTTGTATCCGACACCATTGACCTCAGAGTTTCCCTAAAAAAACCTCAGGAGTTGGATGATGCCGTCAATTCCTTTACCAATTTGATCCAGCAAGCAGTTTGGACTGCATCTTCACCCCGTCCTTCCTTCAAAATCCGTAAGAAAAATCCATTACCGCAAGATCTTAGAGATCTTGTCCTTATCAAACGCCGTTACCGATCCCTTTCGCAAAGAACCAGGCATCCTCACGATCGGAGACGGTATAACTACTTCACCAAATTAGTCAAAAAGAACCTGACAACCTATAGATCCGAATCCTACAAATGCTACCTTTCCACACTATCTGCTTCAGATAATTCCCTTTGGAATGCCACCAAAAAAATACTCAAATACCACTCTATTTCCCATCCTCTCCGACGTGAAGACAGTTCTTGGGCTGCATCAGATGAGGACAAAGCAGAAGAATTTGCCAAACACCTTTCAAATACATTTATCCCACATCCTGATATCCACTCTACGCACACTTCCAATATTAATGAATTCCTCTCTTCACCCATCCCTCTATCCTTACCTCCTAAAGAGGTAAATCCCTCTGAGGTCAAATTCCTCTTACAAAAGTCCGCAAATCTCCTGGACATGACCTTCTAACCACCCAAATCCTTCAACATCTTCCTCAAAAAGGGATTATTTTCCTTACCTACCTATATAATTGTATCCTTCGTACAACTCACTTTCCTTTGCTCTGGAAACACTCCGTCATCATCCTATTCCCTAAACCTGGCAAGCCACCCAATGCCACATCATCATACCGACCCATCAGCCTGCTTCCTATTCTTTCCAAAATTTTCGAAAAAATCCTCCTGAAACGAATCCTACCCATAATAGAATCCAATGATATTCCTTCACACCAGTTTGGATTCCGTCCCAGGCACTCGACGGTCCAGCAGGGTCTCCGAGTTGTCGATCACATATCCTCTGCTCTTGAAAACAAACAATACTGCACAGGCGCATTTCTTCAGGCAAGCTTTCGACCGGGTATGGCATGCCGGTTTGCTGTTCAAGCTCAAAACCCAGTTACCTCAATCCTTATTCCTAGTCCTTCGATCCTACCTCTCTGATCGCTACTTCTAAGTACACTGTGGTAACGAATACTCCAATCTTTACCCAATTCAAGCTGGAGTCCCCCAGGGCAGCGTCTTGGGTCCTATCCTATACATATTGTACACCGCTGATATCCCAACTACTCCTGAAACTTTCCTTGCAACGTTCGCAGACAACAAAGCCATCCTATCATCTCATCCAGATTCCGAAATGGCTTCCTCGAACCTTCAAAGGCACGTTTCACTCATTGAAATTTGGTGTAACCAATGGCGGATCAAAGTCAACGAGGAAAAATGCAAACACGTGACTTTTACACTTCGCCGGAGAGCATGTCCTTCTGTCCAATTCAATGAAACCGTCCTACCCATTTCCGACACAGTGCGATACCTTGGCTTTCTCCTAGACAATAGACTTACATGGAATCCTCATACCAGACTCAAAAGACAAGAACTTAACAGACGATTCAGACAACTATACAGATTACTATGTAGGACCTCCCATCTTTCAATAGACAATAAACTACTAATATACAAGACCATCATCAAACCTATTTGGACCTATGGACTGGAACTGAGGAGGACCGCGAAAACATCGAATATCAGACGCATTCAATCCTTTCAATCCAAAGTTCTGAGAACTATTGTCAATGCTCCTGATTATGTCTCCAACAAAACCCTCCATAATTATCTCAACATTCCTTTCGTCCTCGATCTCATCCCTACTAAATTTTCAAACTTTCACCAAAACCTTGCCTGTCATCCAAAACCCCGGGCTCAGTCATTATCCAGTTCCACACATCCATATAACCCATCCCGCCGCCTAAACCGGCAATGGCCTCGAGACCTGAATGTTATTTGGAGTACTGGCACTGGCCAGATTCTCCACTCACGACCTATGTGTGTGTGAAGCGCCCTTTACCAGCTTCCATTGGCGTTTAATGCCAGTGACGCGGCTGGAAAAGGGGGCTGGGGTCTCCCGGTCTCCTGCTTTGCCCTCATTCATGAGGAAGAAGCTCAGTTCGGGGACCCCAGGCAAGTTGTAAATAGAGTACGAATGTGTACAGTATATTTCTTTTATGTTTTATTTATTATTATTATATTTGTCTATTATATATATATATATATATATATATATATATATATATTATATATATATATATATATATATATATATATATATATACACTATTATATATATATATATATATATATATATATATATATATATATATATTTTTTTTACTTTATTTTATTTACATTGCATTTATTTCGTTTATATCATTGATTTTTTATGGAATGATTGTAAGCTACATATTAAATATTACTTATTACCCACAACAGGCAGATTGTAATGCTTCAATAAAGTGTTTTCTTCTCTCAAAAATTGTAATGATAAAACTTAAAATAAAATAAAACAACCTGGGATTGACAGCGAATTAATAAAACATAATCTGATTGAACGAATGCGGTAATAATTAGCATTTAAAATGAATATGTTATTTAAATGAATAAATAAATAATAAATATTAAACACTTCAAGAGAAACGCTATCTAAACATACTATTACATAAGTTGCCCCTCTTGGGGACACCAGACTAGGCACTCAGGGCCCAACGGGTGGTAGTCTCCCAGGGTATTTTCTTCTTATGTCGGGTTCTATCTTTCAACTGGGTTAACAGATATATTTTCACTATTGAATCTTAGTTAACCAGTATAATACTTACTTAGGATTTAGAAAAATAAACGAATTTCCTGTTATTCACATTTGATATCCAATAAAAACACACTATTTAGAGGCTGGGTGAACCCCAGAAGGGTCATTTACGCGAATTCCTTGACGAAACTTTTCTTAGTGATTCGTTAGTAACGCAGCATATCGAAACAACGAAACATAAAGAAAACCTACAAAGAATAAAACAAGTCATCAGACATTTATTTCTACATCATTTACATCAACTTCGACTTCCAGTAAGTCACAATTTTTCAATGATTTGACTCGTGCTTTTATAAGCGCAGATATTTCAATTTATAAGATCAATAATTCTGAATTAAAAGAGTTTTTTGAAAGGTATACCGGACTCAAAATGCTAGACAAAATCACTATTCGAAAAAATTATCTCCCTGATGTTTACCTGGAGACCATGAATAAAATACGCAACCAATAAAAGATGTACCAATTTAGGTGTCCATAGATGAGACGACTGATTCTCTGGGAAGGTGCGTGGAAAATGTTATTGTCGCAAAGCTGTCAGTACACTTATCAAAACCCTTTCTTCTAAACATGAAGTTGTTGGACAAATGTCACCACGAAACCATAGCTAGATTGTTTAATGATTCCATGACTTTTCTCTAGCCAAATGGAACTCTGCACGAAAAAGATTTTTTATTCACAACTGACGCTGCTCCGTACATGGTTAAGGCTGCAAAGTCATTGAAAATATTCTACCCTAAAATGATTCACTTGACTTGCCTTGCCCCTGCATTTCATATGGTCGCGGAAACTGTCAGAAATGAATTTGAAGATGTAGACTTGCTGATTTCGAATGTCAAAAAAATGTTTCTCAAAGCGCTAAGTCGGGTAAAATTATTGAAAAAATTACCCATAATTAAATTTACCACCGGAACCAATAATCACAAGATGGGGAACCTGGCTAGATGCATCCCACTACTACTATCAACATTTTGATAAGACCAAACACGTTATTTCCACATTAGATGATACAGCATCGGCAATATCAAGAGCAAAGAAATTAATGGAAAAAACAACACGTTTTCGAAAACAGCTCTGGGCTAAAACAGTACGATCCATTTGTGATATTCTAGAAGGAAACTTTGGATAAAAAGATATGCCATTCAGCCCTAGTGAAGCATCATGTTTTAAAAGAGCTCCCGCTACATCAGTCGGCGTGGAAAGATCATTTAGTAGGTACCAAAAACATTGCGACCTGGTCGTCAGAGCTTCACATTCGATAATCTAAGGAAGTACACAATTTCAAATATTAATTTGTAAGAGGAATAAGCGTTTTGTAACTATTTTTTATATTATAAGGGTGTAATACTAGAAATTAAAAAGTACGTAATACATTTTTTATTTGGTTTTGCCTGCATATTTCCCCAAAATAAATGCATATTATATGTACATATTTAATGATTTTTATAGCATATAAATCTGGGCCCAACTCAACAGTATTCCTAGACGGATTTCCATTTTTCAAATATACACCAAGTACTTTTATATATTCATTTGTATACACATAGTAGATGTATTTTGTAAGAATTAATATAATGAATAAATCATAATACATGATAATAAATTAATTAATCAATATTATTGTTTCGTTGAAATGCATGTGAAGGCTTTTTTGGCTTCTGGTTAAAAAAAACTTACTTAACCACACGAGGCAATTCAATCTTATTCCTCGATAAAAAGGTAACTTTGTTTTTATTATTTTTTGTTACAATTCTTTGTAATGATAGTAAAATTTCTTCATTATTATCATAAGAAACAACTGTATAAATTTAATTAATTTTATTTTCATGAAAATCTTACTTATTGTAAATGAAGATAGATTTTACTCATGTATCCAAATGATAACATTTATCTTTAAATATTTTAAAATAAAACTTATATCAAGTAAGATAACAAAAGCGCCTCCTTCACAAGGATTCAATCTCAGGTTTCTTCTTTCCTAAACGGAAGAAAAGAGTTCAGGTTCGATCTTTAAAGAAAAGTCCTTTGCCTCATCAGCCAAAAAAAAAAAAGACGGAATACTCAATGCGGAAAAGCGGATCTCTCAGAGGAGACTGGAAGATAAAAAGTTGCCTTGAGGTCATCGCCACGATGGCAACTTGTTACGATTGATCACTGAGGCAAATATTCTAAGGTGGTGTTGATATCAGTTGTTATTCTCTTGTGCGTCATAGTAAGAGAAAAAATCCTAAACGGTCTCATATAATAATAATGATATATGGTGCTATGTTTTATACTCATAAATATATTTCAAATATTCTAATTGATTTTGGGATGCCAGAGTAATCTTTTAAGATGATTACTCAAATTATTATTTCTAACTTCAGTCTTAATTGGGTTCTTTTCCAGAGGTCTATTTTGCGTTTACAAATTTACTAATCAATCATACCATTAATATATTATTCATAAATATGTAGTGCATCTGGGTTAAGTATGCACCAACAGAATTAAAATGAATATACTTCATTAATACGATTTTAACCAAGATTAATAATTAAATATATACATGGAGAAGCACACTTAATGATTCATATGTAATAGAGGATTGTCATAAAATACATACAGAACTTAAATTACGATTTATCTGTGAAACAGGGGTAGATTAGGTCTATAAGTAGGTCTTCGGCCTGGCCGCCTCCGGATGCTCCGCGCCCAGCATCGTTCGCCGGCCTCCGTCTTCTGCGTCTTCGCTGCTTCCTGCTCCGGATATTCTTTAAGAGTCCTCCTTCGGGTGTGTTCAGAGAGTCCCTCTCGAAGTGGGATCCTCGACCCTCCTCTTTTTGTTATCTCTTCACCCACCTTGACCCAGTAAGTATGACCCTACTACCTGTACGACCTACTTCTCGCAAACCAAATTATTGCTCTTTGTGCAAAACATATTTGTTTTTATGCCACCCGGTACGATACATAGCATAGCACAATATCTTGTAATATATAGAATTGTCGTGTCACAGTGTTTGTAACAAAACACTTCCGAAACGACTCGACCGACTCTTATGAAATTATGTGTCTATATTCAGTAGGGCTGAGAATAGGATGTAAAACTATTTTTCATACCCTTAAGTGATAAGTTCCGGCCATTATTATTGATTAAGCGTCGATCGTAGCAGTGATAATTGATGATGCTGCATTTTTGATACTTTATAAGAGCATGTCTGAATGGTGTAAATCCATGTTCGCTACCAAAAAAACGGACGGGAATACTTTTGGTGACCGAAATACTTCGAAAATTTGGAGTTACTTCACTTTTTGGACTGTTTCTTCTAATAAGATCGTTTTAGGGAAAATACATTTCCTACAATTTGAGCTCAAATGGAACTCTGTATGCCTAACAGAACCTAACAGAGATAAGTCCCAATCATATAATAATTCACCGGAATCTTAGCCCTATCTAATATATAAAATTGTCGTGTCACAGTGTTTGTAACAGAACTCCTCCGAAACGACTTGACCGATTCTTATGAAATTTTATACCGTTCAAAAGACTTCATTTTGATATTGATACAGTAGGTCTGAGAATAGGATGGAAACCATTTTTCATACCCCTAAGTGATATGTGTAGGCCATTAAAATTGATTTTGCGTCGATCAGTACGATTGATTATTGGTTATCGTGGGATGCGACGATTGATGATGCTGCATTTTTGATATGAGCCAAAACGGTGTAAGCTACAGACTGTAGTTTCTGAAAGTAGGTACATTTTATAAGGCTAACGCGCACTAGAAAAGGGTTTTTGAAAATTCGTCCCCTAAGAGGGTGAAAAGTTTTACAAACCTATCTAATAACAAATCCAACGTCATTTGTATAGCAGGCACCATAAATTTTAGATTAAGCTTCTAAGCTATGAAAAATGGTTTACATCCTATTCTCAGACCTACTGAATATAGACACAAAAAATAAAGAAATAGGTGCTTGTATGGAAATATGTAAGGTTTAAGTGCGTAGGTGGGGAAATATGCCAAACAACCCGTACGGACCGACATGTGAGGGCAGACTACTTTGCGAAACACATGCGAATATAAAAATTTGTTAGCTGAAAGTTCTTTATTCTTTACTGCATATTGATTACAATTCGATTTAAAACTAACACGATTTTTGTTTTATTTTAATTAATGTTCTTCGTGAAATAAAAACCAGTTTTTGGGTTAGGTTATTAAATATCTTTCTTTAGTTGGACCGAAGGCAATGAAAAAAAGGCGTTATACTATTGTAATTAATAATTCATCATTTGATTAATTTTAAAAACATTGTTCAGTTTTTACTCCGACTACACTGTAGTCAGAGTAAAGTTAAATCATTTTGACAAAAATTAAAGATATTTGTTAAGTTTTTAAAAGTGTTTACTCATTTTAATTTCTTTAAAATGGAAGCCCTATGTGTTAGATTTTTTTCCTTTTCCTCCATAGAGCGAATGGTTAAAAACTTAATTGGAATGCAAAGCCAATTATGTAAAGGCTCGAGGCTAACGAATTGGAGATTGGAAGTGAGTTGAAGAAGGTCACGGGAACGGTGGGTTGAGGCCACTTTGCTACGGCTAATAGAACTTCTGACCCTGAGTGCCTCTCCTATCTCATCTCTTATTTTTTGAAAACATATTTAATATATTCAATTATAAATTAATACATTTTTATATTAAGAAAATGAGGTATTTTTATGTCCTACATACCCTTTTTTAAAAGGCTAGTACAAGGACACAGCTGCAGGCATTTGTTAACTTCAAACTGGTAAAGGAATTAAAGCGTTGTATTATTTTTAAGAGATCCATCCTCTTACCCGTCATTTTATTGAATAAGCTTTGGCACGGGATCACTACTTTGATGTTACTAATTTGACAAATATGGGGTCAAATGGTTATAATATGAATTATATTCTTAATCTTGAAGTAGGATTGCCTCTTTCAAATACTACGTAGCTCTAAATATTCCAAAAGAGAAACTATGAATAGTAAAATTTAAAAGTAAGTTATTCAGCGCGAAAACTCTGTATTTTTTTAAAAAAATTGGAATTAGCTCTGGGATAGAACTCTTAACTAACGGGACAAAATTAAAACAGCTTGAAGAAGCTTTCCAGTTTTTTTTTATGCCTCAGATATGTAACTTTATCAGTAAAATTATTTGTTTGGAAGATAATGTCAATAACGAGTATTATGATGTCAATTCAATACCATAATCCTGGGTCTGCAACAGGACGCCTGCCGCTATACTACAGGCTTGACCATACTATTGCCGCTCTTTCAGGATATCCTGTTACAATCGTACTCCAAGATCCTAATAAATCCTGTCGCTTCTGACACAGAGTCTTTTGGACTTGCTGACAATTCTTTGGAACTATCTCATTATGACCGCTGCTGTTATTGCTGAAATCTTGCTTGCGTGCTTATCGAGGGTGTTCCAGCTTTCTGATCCATATAGCAGCACTGGAAGGAACAGCGATATGTATAGTCTAAGTTTATTTCATTTCCTGCTTAACTCTCATTGCTTTGATACCTAATAGATTTATGATATATCAGCAAAGTTCATTGGCCTTTATCACCCGATTTAAAAGGTTATTGTCTACATTACCATAGTGGTTAATAACAATCTCTAAATACATATAAATATTTGTTGTTACTAGGGATTCGATATCACATAAAATTCTAGGCTCTAGCCTGTCAACGTGCATGATCTAGATTTAGTCGTATTTATGCACAACCCCATCAATCAAAGTTCTTCATTGATCAGAAAAAAATCTTAAAAATGAATAATTACTAAATAATATGGCTCTAAATTGCAAGAAACACATAGTCAATTTAATATTAACAATTTGGTTTAAATTCATTGAATACTTATTAAATAAATGATTAAGATATACAACTAATCGTATTAAATGATGTTCACTTTTGTAGAGGAAGGCGTGGTACACTATTTTATAATAGATTCACAGCTGGTGTATTACGATTGTCGATGTCTCCAAGCTGTTTGCGGTGTCCTCTCAAGGGAGCGAATCAGAGACATGAACCAACTCATCCTGTGCCTTGTATTTGAGGGTTGAAGGAGTTCTCACACTGTTTCTTATATATAAATATATATACACACTCTCACGTGTACACAGTTATATAATTCTTCATGTATAACTGTAATAAAATTATTATTTTTAAACATTCATTTAATCTTTGGAAATATTCATAAAACCTTAATTATTGAGCCTAAAGATAAACTTAATTATTTTTCGAAATTATACAGAAGATGGTTCTCTAACGTAAATTGTAAATCGATTAACCTCTGTTTAATCCCGACTAGATCTCTAGGCCAACATCTATTATGTGGTTCTGTCGGTAGATCGGAAAAGGGGATTAAGTTGCTTTTCATTTGCTGTAGACATACAATGAACAATCGGGATGAAGTTTTCTGTTCTAATAGCAATTATACTTACCACTACTGTTATAAATTTCTTTAAATTCAAGAGTATTTTAATAAAAGTTATCAATGTATAGATTGATAATCAATATTAATTTATTGCTGTAAACATATAATTAAAAGAAAACAAATCTAATCATTCATCTATAGGGCTACAAATAGGATCCGCCAATACCAACTAAAAAAATTGTAATATAATAATAATAATAAACCATTATCCATAGTATCTACATGGATGTCCTCAAGTTATATGCCAAAATACATGAATCAGCTACAATATACATGATAGAACTTGTTTCAAGATTCTGCAGCTCGATCTGTGTCTTTTGGTATCGAAAAGTGCAATACACTCAACGTTACAAAAGGAAATATAATGGACAGAAACTCTATACAACTTAGTTCAGGAGCTATCTTAAGGTACCAATCGATGGGGAATATTACAAATACCTGGGCATCGAGCAAGGTATACGAATATTCAAGAAAGATGTATTTAGCGAAATAGCTTTCAATTTTTAAAAAGACTACAGCTAATTCTTAAAAGTCAGCTTATTTTTTCAGCTGAATGGAAAAAATAAAATCAATGCCATAAATACATGGGCACCACCAGTCGTAGCATATCGTGTAGCATAATAAATTTAGGTTGTTACTGTGAATAAACTAAAAATCGTCACGTTTATAGTTTAATTTTTTTCTATAAAAAATAAATCCAATACCAATGTTCACCTGCTGTTGTCAGAAGCAGTTGGGAAGTAAATGATACAAAAATTACTAATAAATAATGATGATGGGAGTCGGTAAATGTTTTATAAAGAATATCATCTATAATATATTTATTTGGATTACAATAACATTTATAATATATTTATTTTAATATACGCTAATCATTGAAATACATTAATTTATAAATAATGGGATTGGTTCGGTAAGAGCACAATAGATTCGATTTGGGTAGAAGTTTATTTAAATTTAATATTTATAGTAGAATAAAGAAGAGAAAAAACCGGCGTGTCAGAACGAAGAAGGCCTAGGCGGGCAATTTTGTTTGTCATCCTTCCAACACGACGGCTATTTTATTTTTTTTTCTAATCCCGACAGGTTTCCTGCAAACGCTAGCTGAACTGACGGCCTCGAACGGCTAAAGAACCTGGCATTAATTGGACACCCTTAATGTTACGTTTCTTGCACTGGCCTAATCTAATCTTTTCTTAAGAAAGTTATATCAACTTAAGTCCTGAGCGAAGTTCTTTTAGTTGGTTTCTACTTACGATAAGTGTTACACTAATATTTAACCGCATTAAGCAGACACTTCATTCAGATATTTTGCAATATTTTAGTCATTGCAAGTTTAGTTATTAAATAGAAAAATTTGCTGTGTATTAATAATTGTGCTATACTCTGCCATTTCCATAACATCAGGTGTTCGAGATCTAATTCTGAAAATGGAAAGAGCATTTATCTACATTATGAAGTCCATCTCCTATAAACGGAATGCCTCAGCATTAATGATTGCCTCTTGATGAACAATAGTATAAAAAAATGGAGATTCTGGAAAGAAGAATAGTAAGAAAATTCTCATGTTCAATTCAGAATGAAGATGTATACAAACTGCAATGTAAAAGAAGAATCTCCCCAAAAGTGGAAAGAATCCAGGATACCATGCGGAAGAGGAGACTGGAGGAAAAACTACTGAACGGATTTGGATGAAACTTGACAGTAATGTAAGTTATACATCAGAATGACACATAGGCTATAGCAAGCGCGGATTTAGAGGTGGGGGCGAACGGGGGCACGTGACCACCCCCCAAACAGTTTTTTAGGCACTGTGGAGAATCCATTATAGTACATAATTAAAGGCATATCAAATGTTCATCATTGTTAAAATAACAGAAAGAACGCGAGTGAAACTATTTGTTTTGTTATCCTGCTAATCTTACTAATATTATAAATGTGAAAGTTTGTATGTGTGTCTCTTTCACAGAAAAACTACTGGACGGATACGGATGAAACTTGACAGTGATATAGGTTATACATAAGAATAACACATAGGCTGTAGCAAGCGTGGATTAAGCAGGGGCCGCACAGGGGCACGTGCCCCCCCGTCAGTTTTTAGGTACTGTGGAGAATCCATTATAGTACATAACTAATGGCAAATCACATGATCATAGTTGATAAAATAACATGAGAGAACATGAACTACTAATCTTACTAATATTATAAATGTGAAAGTTTGTATGTTTGTCTCTCTTTCATGGAAAAACTACTGGACGGATTTTAACGGACGGTTGTTAAAATAACAGAAAGAACATTAGTGAAACTAATTGTTTTGGTATCCTACTAATCCTGCTATCCCACCAATCCTGCTAATATTATAAATGCGAAAGTTTGTATGTTTGTCTGTCTTTCACGCAAAAAGTACTGAACGCATTTGGATGAATTTTTACAGTAATATAGATTATACGTCAGAATAATACATAAGCTACATTAAGAGCAGATGTAGGGGGGCGGGGGTCCGTGCCCCACAGACAGTTTTTTGTGTCCTGTGTAGAATCCATTATAATACATTATTAAAGGCAAATCAGGAACTTAGCATCTTGAAATTTGCAGATAGGTTCTTTGTATAATTTAAGAAAGAAATTTGGACAATTCCACCCCCCATGGGTTTCTCCCTTGATATAATAGAGGTTCAATGATGGTATGGAATCGGTATGTTTTGAAGTTAGACATTTGCAATTTCGGATGTACGAGTAACATATAGTTTAAAAAAAAAATATTTATTTTAAATGATCTGTCAAGAAACATTATGTGGCAGACCAAATTCCACGCGAGCGAAGCCGCAGGCAAAAGTTAGTACCTACGTAATAAAAAAAAAATTAAATTTTTTTAAAAATTAAATAATAAAAATTATAATTTTTTAGAAAACGAGATATTATTTCTTGACATCTCCATCCAAGCTCTCCAAGCTCCATCTGCTTCGGTCCAGTGCATGTGTGGAACTTATTCTCAGTTTCTTGAGATCTCCAAGAACGCTATCCTTCCATCTGCCCCTTTGTCTGCCTCTACGCCTCACTCCATCAGGGCAGTTCTCGAACACTCTTCAAGCATTTCTTTCTCCTCCCATTCTCATCAGGTGACTCAGCCACTTCATCCTCTGTAACCGGGCGAAAGAGGATATCGTCATGTCATCATAGCTTTCATATAACTCTATATAACTTTATAGAGAGTGATCTTAGTTATGAGGTCGACATTTTTACTTTTCAGCAAACTGGTAATAGCAAAGTATGCCCGATTCTCAGCCAGTACTCTTCTTCTGATTTCTTCTGTTTCATCTACTTTATTGTTGCTGATGACAGAGCCAAGGTATTGGAAGCTGTTCACCACCTCGAAGGTATGTGTTCCCATTACGTAGAGTTGCTGTAGGCGAATTTGCTGATTTTGCCTTTCTCTTTTCAGCACCATCAGTTTCGTTTTTTCCTCATTTATTTTTAACCCCATATTTTCTGCTTCAGACTTGAGCCTTTGCAGGTTGTCCTTGATACAAGGTAATGTCCTTCCAATAATTACCACGTCATCCGCATGGGCGAGTACCTGCGTTAGTCGAATAAAAATATCCCCGCCTCCAAGTAAGCCTGCTCTTTCCATAACTGTGTGCAGTGCAATGTTGAATAGTAAAAGGGCAAGAGGATCTTTTTGTCTTAGACCATTTTTTATTTCAAACTGTTCCGACAGTCTCCCTCTAATGCTTACTCGACAGTATGTGTTTTTCATCGTGCATTGTATGAGTCGTATTTTTTTTCAGGTATCTCCATCTCCTGCATGACTGAATAATTCTTCCCTTATAATTGAGTCATATGCTGATTTAAAATCTATGAACAGCATCCACATTGTCTGGTCGTACTCCTTAATTTTCTCGCAGATATTTTTTAAGATATCTGATCAGTGGTCGACCTTCGTAATCCCCCAGCTTCCTCTCCACATATGGCAGAATTCGATTATATACTGCTATTGAAAACACCTTGTATGCCGTGCAGAGGAGCGTTCTTCCTCTGTGGTTAGCGCATATCGAGGGGTCGCCCTTTCTCTTGTACACTGGCACTATGATGCCTTTGCACCACTTGTTGGGTATAGTTTCTTCTTCTCAGATCTGTGCTATCAGCTCGTGGAGTTCTTTTTCTAGCTCGCTTCCAGCTTTTTTGAACAGCTCCGCGGGGAGACCGTCTATTCAGGATGCTTTCCTTTTCTTCAATTTTTTCCACTATTTCCTCGACATCCTCTACATCTGGCGGGATGTGTTCGTCGCCAGGTTCCTGGCTTGCTCTTCCTTCTATTTCGGATAGAGGAACTCTTTCCGTTTCTGCGTTCAGCAGATTGCAGAACTAGGTTTTCCATCTGTCCAGCACCTCGTCAAGAAGGATCTGTAGGTTTCCTTCTTCATCCCTTATCCCTAAAGCCGGATTCGTCCTTTTTCTTTGTATTCCTTGCACTTTCTGAAAGAACTTCCTGGTGTCATTATTCCGTCTCGCATCCTCCAGTTCTCGGATCTCATTCCTAAGTGCAATTTTCTTTTTTACCCGTTTTCTGGCATTTGAGTATTCTCTAAATGTGCTTCGTGTATTCCTGGCTAACCATCTTTGCCTTTTCTCATTTCTGTCATTCATGACTGCCTGTGCCTACTTTATCAAACCATGTGTTTCTGGGAGGTTTTTCTGCCTGCCCACATCCTCTCTAAGCAGCACCTTTTAGGCAGACTTTAATTTCGAGCCATCTCTGATTCGTGTTTTCGTTCATACCTTCTGCTGCTGGCAAATTGTTTATACTCGTTGTTAATACCATTTGAAACTGTTTTGTCTTCTCTTCATTTCTAAAAAAGTCTAAATTCCATTCCTTTGTTTTCCTTGCTTTGATTTTTCGGTAGGCATTTTATTTGTTGTTTAAGCTTCGTTACAACGAGGTAATGGTCTGAACTTATGTCAGGACCTCTATACGATCTCACATCGTTGATACTGCTAAAGAACCTGCTTGACACTAGTACGTGATCGATCTGATTCGCGGTGTTGCCATTTGGTGACAACCAGGTTTGTTTATGTTGGGGTTTATGCGGGAACATAGTGCTCATAACCATGAGTGACTTGGAGGCTGCAAAGTTTATCATGCGTTCGCCATTATCGTTCGTTATATAGACTGTATTTTTTTTTCAGCTGTGCACAATCTAAGATTTTTTTCACAATTAGGAAGGTGCTTCGTCCACAACATCTTCATGACTGATATAATCATTTATATATTTATTGTTTTTGTTAACATCACAGGTGAAAAGAAATTTCACCTTTAATTTTAATATGATTTATGTTCCAACATAACAACTTTATGTTATAATATAACATTGTTTCCAAGAATCGAGATAATATAGGAGGTGTTGGGGCGTCGTAAGGGTAACATGAATCGCACCCTTGCACAACCTTTCCCTGTATCACGACGATCTGATAGGCTGCTGCCTTAATCTGACTCAATTAATTTTAAAAACTATTAAACTTAAATTGTTATTTTTGAATGTTAAAATACAAAAATAAAAGGGAAAGTCAGATATAACACCAAATGCCTTCTTTTGAAACTCTTATAATAAATCAAATTACTTATAATAAAATAAACTATTAAGCAAAATCAGATACAATTAGTTAAAAACAAAATGAACTTATTTTTAAACAGTAAAAAATAATTTTTAAATGAGTTCATATCGTGAACTTAATGGCGCAATTAAAAAAAAGTCTATAATGCCCTGGGTCAGTATCTATTTCTCTTCAGGCGGGTTTCTCGATTAGAAGTTCCCTACTTCTTTCAGTAGACGAAGAATTCGATGCCGATTAGTAAACTATCTTTAGCTTCAGAGTAATTTAAAAGGACGACACAAAAGGAAAAAAACAAAATAGTGGTGATGTTGAATAGACCCACTCGGGCCGCTATTGAAACCAACAATGGAATTAGCGACTTTGGCTACTAACAACAAACAAAATCCCCACAGCTGTTTGGATTAATTCACTATTATACACAAAAATATAAACTATTACATTGCGTATTTTTTACAAATATTTTTTTAAATTGAAATTAAATTAATAAAAATGTAAAATAATTTAAATAAATATTATTCTATTTTAGTTACAATCATATCTGCTGTTTCCACATATAATCTGAATAAGAGCCATCACTACTGATGCATTATAAGAACACGGATGACTACAAAAATAGTGATGACTACAGGAGGAATGTCTAGCGACACACCGACAGAAAGCCGTGGATATTGTGCATGTCATGTCAGGCAATATCACCCTGACATCTGACCTCTCTCCGTTGACAGCTGGTAATTCCTTCACAGCCGAAGCGACAATAACAGCATACCAATGGCTTCGGTTCCAAGGGATGTTTTACAATGCAATGTTCAATGTTAAACACTATAACTGTTTAATAGCGAAAGTAATTGGAAATTAATAGGCATTATTAATGATTATTTTATAATATCAAAAAATAATAGGCAGTACAAAACATTCGGTTGATATATATGTTTTGAGCGGGGTGGCTTAAAGGAGTGCTGAGTTGCCGTGCTTAAGGCCCCGTGTTCAAATTCGACTGATGCAGATAATTTATTTAATTTATCAACACCCCATGTTGAATCCTGTGGAATCCATGATCACAAAAGTGGGTACCCTTAATAGGGGGGAAACCTTGCGGTTGAGCGTGATCTCATGAACAACATCCACGGCACAACCGTTGTCCTATAAATAGTACAGTCTTTACCACGTACTGAACTCTTTATGGGTTGTAGTAGAACAGATTATTTTATTCATATGCGGTGACCAAGTTTGAAGTTTTTAGGTCCAAAATAAAAAATAAAAAACAAAAGTACATAGTAACAAAGCTCTATTACTTCATCAATATCTCATAACATATCACAGCGTAACACAAACTAAACATTAATTATGAAAGAATTAATCTAAAAAAAAATTATCTTCATAAAAAAATGATATTCACTAATTAGCATAGGGTACTTACCGCTAAACCGCAAAGACAAAAATTTAAGATAAGGGAAACTTTGAATATTTCTTTGCCAAATAATTGTAGTAAGGTATACTTCCAATGTTACGCTCACCACATAGCTCACCACAAATTAGCTGACAGATGGCCGGCTTCAAATTCTTTAGATCTACCCCAATAGTTAGCAGCACCGAGTGGACGAGTAAGTGATAAAATAATTTGATACCATATAGTTCATTGTTAATTTCTTGCCTGACAATTTAATATTCTAAATACGATTGTCTGCGATCAGTTGTCAACGTGTAGGCTAATTTTTTCTCCTCTAAAACTTCTTTATTTTTCTTTATACTAGCGATGGAAATCATCCACCAAAATTTCTTCCGTTTTATTATGTAATTATATGAGAGACAGTCTATTAATGACTGAATCTTTTCATTAGATTTATCTTCGGAACAAATTGGCCGAATTAAATTGGATTAACCCGACTTTCCAAATAAAATCCATCTTAGGCCTACTTTATTCGATCCTTCAGAAATAAAAATACTGAGTAGCTTCTTTTAAGAAATTCTTTATGATTCCCGGCATGTCCTAAGGGAATGCCTTAGTCAACTGTAAAACTTCATTAATCACTTCATAGATAACCAATTATTTTTACACCAATTCAATTGTAAAAGTTATTCTGACATTCGAAATAATATAACAAATCGCTCTATTAGTGCTAATTAAAATGTATTTTATAAGAAAGTATTGAAGCAGCCAAAAAATACTTAGGATGATGACAACTCAAAAAGATATAATTTATTTTTTTAATTATCTATAATATATATTATTTCATTTTATAATTTAAATATTTGGCTAAATTGTTATATCCAGAAAAATGGAAATTATTAAATTTTTCTTATACTGAGTAATATTGACCCAAAGTAAATATTTATTTTATTACTTCCATTAAAAAATATTAATTATTTACAATTAAAAATGTTTTATTTTATTTTATTTTAGTTGACAATAAATTTTCATATTCACTCATAAAGAAAGGACAGGGTAATCTGATTCCCATTATTCTAGTAATGAGTAGGTATGTGTCTTTATACGTTAGACACTAATTACGGAAATGATATTAACAATTTAACCGATATATGAAAACAATAACATACTATGCATGTTGCCAATTGTTCGTAGATCTTTAATATTACAAACACACAGATAGGAAAATTTATTTAAAAATTTATGTACATAAAAATATTTAGGATATAACTCTAATTGACCAACATCTCGCAATCTTCACTAAAGTTACTAAGATTTATCCCACAAAAATTTTTAGTCCTTCTTAATTTGTTTTCTCCTAAGCTTGTAGGGTTTGTTTTTAGTGAAACGTGGCAGGAATAGAGTTTCAGAGCAGGAGGAATCGGACCCAATATAGGCCAAAATCGTTCACGTATTGGCTAGTCAACACTCTGTCGAAGAATCGATTTTTTATTTTATACCTTGAGTAATTTTCCCTTTTGCAATAAATATCATTTTCTTTAAGGAAATAGCAATATCAATAAATATTTATTCAATCTATTTATCTTAACTATACAATCGGTATCAATAATAAATAAAATATTCATTGCCAATTATGTACCATTCTTCGGGACAACATTCCAATGCGCTACTTTTTTACATTAATTTTTTTACAGTAAACTCGATATAAAGAAGGAGATATAGAATTCACAGATAAACTTTATTATTTTTGTGAGATATATATACTACATACATATATTAGTAATAACAACATTTAGAAGCATGGAGAATATGTAGGTATTTTTATTACTTTAGTCAGTATATAGATTTGTAATGACCTTTCTCCTAATTTATTTAATAATTATAAAATATGTCCGTGGATCCTTAGGAGGAGAAAATAAAATCAATTACAAACAAAGTTCACAATGGAAACCCCAAATAAAATTATATTCTCAATATATATATATATATATATATATATATATATATATATATATATATATATATATATGTATATAAGTTAAGATAGGACATATACCAGTATAGACACTAATCCTAAACAGTGAATGTCAACATTGTAAATAGTATAAATAGAGGATTGTAACTTGAATAAAGCAGTGTTTAACTAGACTTCAAGCGTGTTATTATTCTCCAAACTTCTCTTTTTTTTTATGTTTTATGAGCCGAAGCTCTTAAGTGGTGCCGAAAACCGGGAATTCGTTAACAGTTCCCAGTGAAGATTTTTTTTTTTACGTAAAAACAGTTCGTAAAATTTTTTTTTCTATTTTTCTTTTTTCGAATTGTTCTTGTTTTATTTTTTTTTTTTGGGTGTTTCGTATGCCAACAAGTGCCAGCATGAATGAACACGGTCAAAGTATTCTCAGGCCGGCCACGTTAACTTTAGACCAACCACAGCCGGAACAAGAGAACCCCGTAGCGGCGTACAATCATTCGATACACATGGCCACCGGGTTTTCCCCTTTTGAAATTCTTTTCGGTCTTCGTCCCCGAAGGAGAGATGCGCGGGATACGGTCGTAGACGACACCGTGGCGGAACGCCTGGTCGCGAACAGATTAAAACTCGACCGAATATGGGGAAAAGCGCACGCACGAATGGTCTCAGAAAAGGGTAAGAGAGTAGCCAAGGGTAATTTCGGTGTCAAGGATATCATGGGGACCCTTCGGATAGGCGATAGGGTGTACATAAAGATTGTGTCCAATCGCGCAAAGGAAATCCTCAGGTATGAGGGGCTATTCAAAGTGATCGCGATTAGGGAGCACAATCTGGTTACCGTTCAGAGTCTGGCGGAGCCCAGAAAACGTAGAACGGTACATATTGAGCAGCTGAAAATTCCAGCTGGAGAAAGTAGTCTGTAAATATTTTTTTATTATTTTAGTATTATTATTATTTTGTATTTGTAGGTGTTTGTTAAAGTAGGTCAATAGAGTGATAATGATCTGAAGTTTAAGTGCTAAGTGAGTTTTTATGCATAGTGTTTTCTTTTCTTTTGATTTTCGCAAGTGTTAGCTTTATTGGTCCGAGGATATTGTATTTGATTTTCTTTCTGTTATTGTTTTTGTACTCTTATGTTATTACTATGTTTTTGTTTTGTTTTTGAGTTTACGAAGGTGTTCGTAAACTGGCAGGGGGGAGTTAAGATAGGACATATACCAGTATAGACACTAATCCTAAACAGTGAATGTCAACATTGTAAATAGTATAAATAGAAGATTGTAACTTGAATAAAGCAGTGTTTAACTAGACTTCATGCGTGTTATTATTCTCCAAACTTCTCTTTTTTTTTATGTTTTATGTGCCGAAGCTCTTAAGTTATATACACACACATAATATAGTATAACATGCAATCACTTCTTATATCTAATACCATTATTCAATTATTACTAATACAAGCCTGGTTTGGGGATATAAAGCGGGGAGCGGGCAGCCAGCGTCTGTCTAAGAATCTTGAGAGAATGATCTATAAAACGTCGACGGAGGTGCGCTTATCGCTACCCCCACCCTCAACATTTCATCTCCCACTCTATTTTATTAGACAACAGTAAACATTTAAAGGAGTTTTAGACGAAGCCAAAATTGACCTATGGGATAATCATTCAAACAGTCGAATACAAACTCGTAAATACGTTCCTACATTCTTATTTTTCAAAGGTACATAGGTGACCGGAAAATATAATACAACTTTATAAACAATAGTCGAATTACTTCAAGACGTACTTAAACTCTATACATTAAAATAATACATACTAATCATTTCATATAATTATACTTATCAACACTCATACATCTAATCAATTCATATTATTATACTAATCAATACTCATACATTTAATCAATTCATATTATTAAACTAATCAATACTCATACATTTAATAACATCCTATCATTATAAATTTAAATAATACATTTTATATATGTATATGTGGATCACTAATCATTTAAATAATTTATAATATATGTGGTCACCACAGATTACTGAGTTGCTAAGCTGAAGGCTCTCTATTCAAATCAGCCTTTGTTACATAAATTATTTAAACTGATGGATCCTATTGGATCTAGTAGATCTTGCTGACCTAAGAGACCCTTCTGGGGCTCACTCGGTCTCTATATAATGGATACGGTTAATTGGAGGACAACATAGTGATTAAGTGTGATCTCAGACAAATTGCCGCTCTGTACAACCATTGTCTTAGACGTAGAAGTCCCTACCATGTTTTTTTTTATTAGTTTCATTTTCTTATTTACAGTGACTTATTCTAATTTAAAGTTTTTAATGCTATATTAATGGCTTGTGTGTATGTATGAGTGTGTGTTGTTTTTTTCCTGGGTAGGGGAAAAATCTTTCATAAGACGGAGTATAACAATTAAGAAAAAAGTCACATAACAGTGTGAGATTCCTACTCACTAAAAAACCACCTCTCAATTCTCCTTTTTCCGTCCCACGGAACAGCCGTCAAGCATTACTTCGTGGGGGGCAGAAGGGCTATGTGCCTATTTCTTCCTTGGAAATCTTGTGTGGGATTAGCCAGAACCTGGCCTGTCCTTTCTCGCTCCTATGTTCTGAGCCTTCTTCCGATTTGCGCTGCATAGTCTGCAGTAGCACTCCAGCAGAATCATCATCAAATTAGAATTTCGGTAATCATCATCAAATTAAAAATAGAATCTCTAGTCATCATCAAAGTGACAGTATTTTCCGGCGATGATTTCTTTCCGAATTTCATGTCTAGCTCTTCCTTTTATCGAGAAAAACCTGGAAAACAGAAGAACATGTGTTATACTGTTTCATCCGCGGGATCGCAAGTAGGACAAGATTTTCGATCTCCTTTTCCGAAGCTAGCCAAGTAGGCCCTGAAGCAATCATGCCCTGTGAGCAGTTGGGTGAGATAGTAATATACCTCTCCATGTTTCCTGGCTATCCATGTTGATTTATCGGGTATCAAACGGTGTGTCCATCTTCCAGAAGATCAGGCATTCCAGTGTCTCTGCCAACTCTCAAGGGTATGACGTCTTTCTTCTTTAACCAATGTTACCCACTGCGCATTCGGCTCTTCTCTTTTTCTTCGAAAAATCCAGCTGCGTTCATCTGCCAAAAGATCTATCGGAGGCATGTCTGCCATCACGCACACAGCATCATAGGACACTAAGCAAAAAGCTCGGGCTACACGCAGGACACTTCTTCGATGCACATTAATAACCTTACGAGCATAAGACTGCACTTGGCAGACTTTCGTCCAGATCGGTGCTGGGTACAAAAGTAATTCATTAGCTAGCAGCTTCCTTCGATTTTCCCTTGGTCCCCCGATATTCGACATAATTCTGGCCAATTTGTTATTCACTTTCGCTGCTCTGGTGCTAACTTGGAGCAAGTTTTCATCAAAAAGAAGTCTGGCGTCAATCTGAACTCCGAGATATCTAATAGCTGGCTTTGATAAAATTTAAACTCCCAGACTGATTATCTCCCTCACTTTTCTAGTGGTTACTAAAACTGCCTCGGTTTTATGATCAGCAAGCTGGAGGCCTACTGCTGAGAGCCATTCACGAATGGTGAGGAATGCCTTGTCCGCATTGTAACTAATCTCCTCCAACAGTTTCCTTCGAACAATTATTGCCAGATCATCTGCAAACCCGAGCCTGAGCACGTTGTCATACATAATAGTCCACAGCAATGGCCCTAGAACTGAGCCCTGAGGAACACCACCCGTGACATTTTAAGTTTTCAAACCATCTTCTGTATCATACAACAAGATTCTATCTGTGAAATTGCTCTCAATAATCTTCATAAGGACTACCATCCTTCGCAATCCGTCCATGATACTATCCCACCGAGCTAAGTTAAAGGTATTCTTAGCGTCCAACGCTATAATGGTGCAGTACTTCTTACAGCCTCTTCTCCACTTCTTTCCCGCTATGGCTTCCCGAGCAGTTCTGATTGCAAAATCAATGGCATCGATTGTCGATCTGCCCCTCCGAAAACCATTCTGGTTATCGGACAATCCACCGGCTCCTTCACTGAATTCATTCAACCTGCCATAAACAATCCTCTCCAATACCTTGCCAGCAGTGTCTAGAAGACATATTGGGCGATAAGATGAGGTCTTCCGGATGTCCCTGTGTGTGTGTGTGTGTGTGTGTGTGTGTGTGTGTGTGAGTGCGTGTGTGTGTGCGCGCGCGCGTGTATGTGTGGGTTTGCTGATACATAAATATTTATGAAATAAAAGTAATAAAATATGTTTTACACTAGATATTTATACAGAAGAAATAAAGTATTTGATCGGTTGATTGAATAATTCATATTAAAACGATATTGTAGAAAAACCATGAGTATTATTATTATTGATTACAAATATACCATAATATTGTAATTAACAGAATATTTCTGAGAAAAAATTAAATTAAAAATTATTAAAAAACTTTTTGAAGCTCCCATGACCATTTGTTCGTGACATAAATTAAATTTTCTTAAGTGCAGAGTGATTCGGCGCCTTTAGGGAGATAGCTTAGGGAAGGAAGGAGGAATTAAAAGCTTACAAGAATTGTTTCCTAGAAGTCACTCTTGAGTTGCTCTATTTAAGTCTTCTTGCCTCTCCCTAAATCTTGCATTAAACTTGCTAACATTAGAACTGCTCAAACTATCCACTGAAATCATGAATAAACTCCAGATCATGTAGGTGTGTAATAAGCTAACCAGTAAAACATAATGACAAAGCTTATAATTTATTTATTGCTGTTTTAATAGGATAGAAATAAAATGCAGTTGAGAAAACTTTTACAGATTAGGTAACCGATTTCTCTATCGTGAAATAATTTTCAAAATAGATCTAAATATGAAAACTGTCTAGAATGTAATGTGACTTAGCGAGCGGAGTGGCTCAGTGTTTGAGCGCAAAGTCGCCATGCCGAAAGTCCTGGGTTCAAATCCCGCAAGACCTTTATTTAATCTGTTAGCGACCGGAGAAGGATCCTAGGAGATCTAGACCCTCCTTTGGCTCATGCAGTCGCTATAAAGTGGGAACCCGAAATAAGGGGTGAAATCTGGCGGTTGACCGTGATCTAGAACAAACCACCTTCTTGGCCAATCCATGTTATGACGTCCCATTAGAGGGAACGGCCTAACTAAGGTTTTTAATAAATTGGGCTCCAGGCTAGGCTGCCAATCCACAATCTTAGGCATAGAAGAGCGATATGCTAATCACTTCACCATAGGTGAGACCCCCACATAAAAGCAAAAGAATAATAATAAAATTAGTAATAGTGGCATTTCTCCTGTCTGTTGTAAATCTTTTAAAGATATTTCAGACTACAAATAATATTTTACAATATTTCTAGACATACACATGGCTTTCAAACAAAATAATAATATAATTTCCATATTATGGATTTATCCTTTGCTATTAATTATAAGTGACAACGAATGAACGGGTGCGGGGGCTAAAGCAGCAGCAAAAAGCTGTTGCATTTCCCTTTTTAAGGTCTATATTTTTGCCTGAATGGATAAATGTCAAGCGGAGTCGAGAAAAATGAAGGATGATGAGTAGGAGAGACATCTGCTGTACCACCTCCGTCAAAGTATAAAATTGTACCTATCTCCAAAATTTCATTAACTATGGTTCATTATGAGCAAGCTGAGAATCAGGCACAAAGCTGATTTATTTCCATCTTTGATGGCTACGCAATAATAATATTTAAAGTCAAATGTTTATTCGAATGCAAATAATAACAGAAAAAAGAATGGCGATATCGATTTTTTTAATCACATCTAATTAACGCAACTATTTATTTTAAAGTCAACATTTTGACCCACATTTCACACTATATTACATTTCTTCTTACTTATTACATTATATATTACTTTTATTCCTCATAAATACAAGTTCAACTAATAATATTCAACATACATTTCATCATAATACACACCAAATTTAAAACATTAGCAAAATGCATAATATATTAAAGAAATGTAATAATTTTTTTTTATCGAAATACTAATAAAACCAGAAGGCGTTATTATTTTTCATATGTGGAATGAAGTTTTTTTTCCCAAATCTGGAGCGGTCGAACGATTCATCAAAACTTATTTGAAATGGATATTCATCAACTTCCTATTGTTGTCATGGAGTGATTAATTGGTGACCTTTTAAATGAAAGCCCGTTTCAATAACGGATACCTCTACGGCCTTTTATTATTCCTCTCAACTCCATGAGTCCAAAAAAAAAAAAAAATTATAAGTCGTAATTTATTACATAACAGGCTCGAGTTATGATAACACAGTTATTTGAACATATTTATTTATTTATTATTTAATTTTCGTTTGCACCTGCGCAACTGCGCATCCAGAAAATTCGATCGAAGTGTCATTCATAGATATCATAGACTTTTGGAATAAAGGTATCAATAGTTGAATAGGTCTCATGGCCAATGCCTGTTTAATCTTTTCTTAACCAAGGCAACAGGGATAGGAAAGCGGAAGAACGAGTGGGTTTGGGTGATATTGTGTCGATGAGTCGAATGTTATATATTTGTTATGAATATATGATTTTATAGTGCGAATGTTCGTGTCGTTGTGTATGGTGTGATTCGAAATATACCATGGTGCATTCATAATTTTTCTGAGAATTTTTGACTGTGTTGTTTGTATCTTGTGTATGTGGACTTTTTTTGCTGAGCCCCAAAGTTCTGCTCCATATGTTCAAATAGGTTTAAGAATACTATTATAGGTAAGTCGTTTGTTCCTCAAGTCAAGTGAAGATCTGTAGTCCAGAAGATGTGATAGTCGTTTGTGCTGTGTAGTCAGTTCTTGACTTTTTAATTTTGTATGTACGTTCCATGTAAGTCTTTTGTCCAAGTATAGTCCGAGATCACGTGCCACATGCATAGTTTTTGGAAGGTACTTCGTGGTTGTCAATTTTGACTGCTGGACACGAAGTTTTGCTTAGAGAGAAGCTTACATGGCTCGATTTTGAGGTGTTTATTCTGATTTGCCATTTTTAGAACCACTTTCCTAAATCAAATAAATGATTTTGAAGAGCTATAGATGCTAGGTTTAGGTCTCTGGGAGAAGAAATAATAGCTGTATCGTCTGCGAAGTTATAGATGTTGGTGCAAGGGTGCTCCGGAATATGAGAGGTGTATACAGAATAGAGAATGGACCTAAAAACACAACCTTGCGGTACACCCCTGTATTGAGGAATGAAGGAGGAAATCGAAGAGTCAACGGAAGTACAGAAGAATCTGTCTTGGAAATAAGATTGAAGAATAAAAAGCATGTAGGAGGTAAGTGAGGCTTTATTTTCCAGAGAAGACACATTGCGCCAGACACTATCAAATGCTTTTTCAATGTCAAGAAAAATCGCAGAGCAATATTCTTTTTTCTCAAAAGCGATAGATATTTGTATTAATTTATTAGATAATTTATGGTGTTTTTTCATCATCATCATCATAGTCCATCCTCCCTGACGCTCATGAAGTGTGAGGTTTCCTTCTGCACAGCTCGGACCACACCATACGATCATCTAACATTTCTCATCTTCTGTTCCATTGCTTTCTCTAACACCATCTTCCAAGTATGTCGGGATCTTCCTCCGGACCTTCTTCCTTCAACCTTAGTCTCGTGTGTCATCTTGGCCAGCTTGTTGTTTTCCTTTCTTAAAACATATCCAAAATATCTTAGACTGTTTTCTTCAATGACTTTTTTCGCATGCTCCACTACAAGGCTTGATCTAATGATCGCGTTGCGGATTCGGTCTCGTATTTGTTCCACTCTATCTTCCTAAGGAATCTCATTTCTGAAGCCTGGGTTCTATTTTTATGTTTTTTGGTTAACGCCCATGATTCCGAAGAGTATGTTAATATGGGGAGAAAAGTATATTTATGTACTCTCGGCTTTGTGTTCTTGGATACTTCTCTTTTATTCAGGAACCTTTTATTTAGTGCATGGAGTAATTTATCAACTGAGTACGGTGATTTTAAAATATATATTTTACTGATCAGATCCGGTCTGGAGAAACTTATATGTTAAACGACATAACATAATAATAATAAAACTTATATAAATCAACAACTATTTGAATCACTAATTGTTTAGTAATTTTATTTTGCAACAATACCTTCCATAATATTTTGAAAAATATTTACCAAATGGCATTTGTATGATTTATTTAATATTAATGGTTTACGGTACTGGACTTGAATTTTATTTTATTTTGTTGTGATAGGAAGCAAATGGAAGTACCACGGGAATTTGAATGAAGTCTCAGATATTAAAAAAGCATTTGATTTATTAACTTGAATAACATGCGAGATTTCTTAATTACTATTAAATATGCATGTAATAGAAGATACAAATTAGTAATAGCGTCTACAAAATTAACTTAAAACTAAACATGTAACTTAGCGATCTAATGAACAAATTAATTTTAAACAAAAAAAGAAGAACAAATGATTAACATGAATTGGAGCGATAATTAACAATAACAGAAATGCTCCATGTTAGCATAATGGCCAAAGATATAATAACTACAAAATGAAATTGAACGTTGTAATGCAGATTTCAATAAGGCGCGAAGATGTGCGAATAATTATTATCTTCGCCAGTGATCACGGCATGACGGAACAATAAGTATAATAACATTAATTAACTTGAACTGTCCGGTTGATACCATGTGATACGTTGATCATCCGGAGAAGAATTAGTTGACAATTTGAGGCCTTATGATAGTGAAATGGGACTTACAATTTGTGTGATGTAAACCCAATTAGCATGTCAGCATAGCTTCTAGCGAATGACAAGCTTGAAGACCTCTTGACGTTCTCATATGAATAACGGCTTGAGAGCGGAGTGTGCGATGGTCGTAGCTGCGAAGGCCTAGTAGAACTGCTCCGCTCGGCGATCTGATAGCAAGTGAAGTGACTCAATAGCGTCGCTCCCCTCTCCTAGGTTTTGGCGGTACAGTACATTTTTCGATTTTAGAGGCAATGATCTGTCCGTTCCATCTGGCGGGCAGTCCAGGTCCGCGACTAAACATTCCCCCGCCCATGGCATGAAAGTGGCATTATTGAGATGGTAAAGGGCATAGGCGGGTGATTGGGCGCTTTATGATGCCGGAAGCGGTTCGGAGGCTAGCGACTCGGGCGATACCGTCCGCTCCGGGATGCAATTCGGTAACCCGGGCTAATGGCCAACGCAGAGGAGGCGAGTTATCGGTTTGGATCAGCACGAGAGCGCCGATAGTTAGTTCGGGGGCGGATTCCGTCCAGCGGGATCGCTGCTGGAGTGTGTGAAGATATTCGATGGTCCATCGCTTCCAAAAAGACTGATGGATCTTGTCAGTGAGTTTCCATCGTGCCACGCGATTGATGGGCACATCAGTTAGGTCCTGAGTGGGGGGAGCGGTTATCGGTCGACTGATAAGAAAGTGTCCTGGAGTTAAGTCTTCTAGATCATGAGGGTCGGATGAAAGCGCACATAAGAGTCTGCTATTGAGTACGGCTTCAATCTGAGTAAGTAGGGTTGAGAATTCCTCGAATGATAAAACCTGAATACCCATTACGGTACGGAGATGGCGTTTAGTAGATTTAATCGCGGCTTCCCAAAGACCCCCGAAATGGGGAGCCCTGGGAGGAATAAAATGCCATTGAATGCCCTCGCGCGAGGAATGTTGAACAATAGTTTGTTGAGTATTTACGTCTCGGAAGAAACGACCGATTTGACGGCTAGCTTCTACAAAGTTGGTTCCGTTATCGCTGTAGACATCTGAAGGACGTCCCTGTCTACCACAAAAACGAGCAAAGGCGGCTAGAAAGGCTGCGACGGATAGTACGGATGTAAGTTCTAGGTGAATGGCTTTAGTGGTGAAACAAACAAATGAACACAGATATATGCCTTGGTTACGCGGCATCCTCGGATGCGAGCAGAAGACGGAAAAAGGGCCTGCGTAATCAATTCCTACCTTTGAAAATGGGTATGTGGGTGTGATACGATCACGGGGCAGGCGTCCCATGGTGGGGATGAGTGGTTGAGGCTTAACGTGGAAACATTTGTCGCATTTAGCGAGGCGATGGCGAACTACGTTTCTCCCGTCCAATATCCAGAATCGCTGACGAATAAAGGAATGCGTAGCAGAGGGACCAGCGGGCAAATTTTGACAATGAGCTTGATCAATGACTAAGTTGGTAAAGGGATGATCTTTAGGAAGCAAGGCCAGATGTTTAGCGGAAAACGGTTGAGGACCATGATGGAGTCGTCCACCTACGCGTAGGACCCCCCGCGGATCGATGAATAATTGCAGAGTACGTTTAAGATACAATTTTGATGTAGGGTCATCGGCTGCTTGATACTCATTTGTGAGAGCGACTTGTTGAATGGCCTTAACTAATATGTCTAGAGCGGCAGATAGCTCAGCGGCGGAGAGAAACTCGGTAGTGCGGCACGCGGGGTTCCTGACGTTATGTGCGAAGCGGAGACACCACGCAGTGACGCGTTGCAGTCTGGAAAGAGATGAATAGCGGCTCTCTAAGTTAAGAGTGGTAAGGGCGGTGCATGAGATAATTTTATGAGTGGTTCGCCGTTCAGCATCAGCGAGACCAGGAGGTACGTCGATGCGCGAGTTAGGCCAAGAAGATGGCGGTTGAGAGAGCCAGGACGGACCTTTCCACCATAAGGCATGATTGGCTAATTCCTTAGGAGAAATCCCGCGAGAAGCGCAGTCGGCAGGGTTGTCCTTGCCGTCAATATGGCGCCATTGAGAAGGGGTTATGCTTTCTTGAATTCCCGTTACTCGGTTTGCTACGAAAGTTTTCCAACGGTGGGGTTCGCCACGGATCCAGGCGAGAGCTACAGCGGAGTCTGAAAAGGCTATCAGGTCTTCGAATGGCTGGGAAAACATTTCTGTAATTTTGGCGGTTAACTTAGCAAGGAGGTGAGCGCCACATAGTTCCAATCGCGGGAGTGATACTCTTTTCAAGGGGGCTACCCTGGATTTGGCCATTAAGAGGCTGACGGCGATTTCTCCGGAAGAGAAGGTGGAATGCAAATATATAGCAGCGGCGTAACCCAGCTCGGAAGCGTCACAAAAGGCAACTAGGCGTTGGCAACTGCGCGACTCTTGATAATAAGGAAAGCGGCGAGGGATAGAAACGTGAGATACTGTTTCCAGTTCTTCTTGAAAGGAGTTCCAATCCCGGCTGATATCAGGGGGAGCGGGTTCATCCCAATCAGAGTGTCCGACCCATAAACGTTGGATTAATAACTTAGCGGTGAATGTCACGGGAACTAACCATCCAGGAGGGTCATAAATGCGAGCTAATTTGGAAAGAATTCAGATTGAATTCAGCTAACTGAATGATGATAAAAACATGTATTGAGAATGACCACATGGGTCGAAACATCTACATGTTAAAGAAATAATAAATAAATGATAACTTGGACAAAAAAAGGGTTTTGTATCTATAAAACAAAGATTTATTTAAAAAAATATTTGTATTATTAGTATTATATTATATATAAATCTGTGTGGCTGCCTATAGTTACTATCATATCGTACCTTGTTGTATTTAATATTAAAAAAAAAATGAAACTGGAATCAAACTGAAGACGATCATTACAGCACTCGTTCGCCTGTCTAGAGCTAACCTCTCTTCGGGAGTCCCCTAAGGTAGCAGCCTGGTGATCTCACTTATCTTCTAATTCCGAGATGACCCCCGTGACAAAGAAGGAGATGAGGCTAATTGTCCGTGAAATAAGAAGGAAAAGATAAGACTCCTTTCTGCTTGTTTTTAGAATGCAGAGCTGTGTTCTTCCTAATTCTAATCTTAGTCAGTATAACAAAATAAATTAAATAAATATTAAAATATAGAAGCCTAAAGATTTCTTCAATTCCACAATATTTTAAAAAATCCTAATTGTGTTATTATATAATGATGATAAACAATCTGTAATACCACAAGAATTAGTTTCACTGTTCAAACGTTCAATTACATATTTCTAAAATACGTTATTATAGCTATTATTGACCATAGCGCCGCCAGAGATATATATATATATATATATATATATAGTTATATTATACCTAATATTTGTATTTACATAGATGTGAAGAACTATATAATTTTTACCATTATCGTCATATTTAAGTACAACAATACATAGATCATTTGTATTCCAATCATTTTATAAAACAAGTCATTTAACTATTATAAATATAACCTTTTAGGGAAAAGGAAATGTTATTGATGTTTTAAGTTATACTGTTAAGCGTCCTTATACAAGACTGAAAAGACAAGAAACTGATTGACGTTTCCGCCTACTTCAACATTTACTGGACAAACGCTCTAAGATCCCAATTAATTACAAACGACTCATTTACTTTACAGTTATCAGACCTATTTGGACATAAGGAGTTGAGATTTGGGGCTCTAAACCATCCAATTCATCTCGTATCCAATCCTTACAGTCCAAAATCCTTCGTAAAATCGTCAATGTTCATTATTATGTCACATACAAACTCATCTATCTTAATATCGCTGTTATGTTATGTTATGTTATGTTGCTGATTTGTCCCAAACTAGATACCTATCCTTCCATGACAAGCTCCATACACACTTGAATCCGCTAGTCTCTCAACATGCTTTCCATACTATTCCTGATAACCCTCCGAGGTGTCTGAAAAGGATATGGCCTAGAGACCTTCTACTATAGAACTTTATTGGAGTGCTACCGATGGGTAGTTTCTCCACAAGTGTTTTTTTTCATGTCATTTGTTCATATTAGCAGATTTACTTGTTGTAATATTATTACAGTAGTACATATCAATAAATTAATCTAAAAAAAAAACTGTTAAGCGATCTCTTGATGTTTCTAGCTATTCAACGACCTTTTAGCTAAATATAACCATTCTTATATCAGAATAACTATATAAATACAATTCTTATTCTTATTAATATAATTATTCTATAACTTATTCATTGTTCGCAAGGCTTACGTCAAAGCATGTTGCTGACGCGTTAAGTTTGCGCACAACCAAAAGTCGCTAAATGCGGCTAAAGAAATTTTCATTAGAAATTTATTTTAAGTAAATAAATTAGAAAATACGTAGTTACCTCGTAAACAGGTTCTCGAACTGCAATTACAAGAGTTTACCTAATCCATTCCTGATATTACGAGCAGTGGTAGTGGACTGAGGCTTGTAATGCGGTGATCTGCGTCGGCAATATGAAGCGGGCAGTGGACTGTGAACAACCTCTCCACCAATATCAGCTCATTACAACCATGGCCACAAAGGGTTGTTATGTCCATCGGAGATATTTCGGGCCGATATGTCATACTCGTACGTCCATAACTGGGCAGCGGTCCATGGATCAAGGCATAATCCTCTCATGTTCATTAATATCCACAAATCATCCTTAATTTCCCGATTGGCTTTCATTCTGGGCCCATTTATCGTCATTTATACTAGAGGAACTATTACAAAAGTGAAATGAGTGCCATAAAAGTTTAATTGTTTTAGAGGTTTATGATTGGGGTTAACCTATGAATAGTTTGAAATCTTATATTGATGCTCTATTATTTAGTCCTTCTTTTTATTTTTATACCTTACGCTTTTTGCCTCTTCTTTTTTGTCTAGGATTGTTAAAGATGCTAGACATAATGGATCTTTATATTATTTTTTTTCTTATTCTCTAAGATTTTATTTTATATACACATCAAGGTCAAATTACAAATATGACGTGCTTAAGGTCCTGGGATCAAATCCTGCTGCTTATTTAATCTCTCAGCAGCAGGGGATGGGTCCTATGGTTATGTGCGTACGCAAAATAGCGGTAAAAATCTGGTGGTTGAGAGTGATCTAGGACAAATAACATCCCTGCTTTGTCAAATAAACATTACTATATCTACCTCGTACAGGTCCGTCATGGGTTGCAGTGATCAAGTTTTTTTTCTTTCTTTCAAATCGATCGTTACAGCTTGAAATTAAAATAAAAAAAGGAGTCGGATGAATATTTATATCGAGTGAAACTACAAATATAATGAATCGTAAACTAATTTTAATTTTTTAAAATAAAAATAAGGCCATTTACGCACTATATTACAATTTATAAAAGTAATTTAGAAATATACAACGTTGCTGATTTGAATCTCACAGATTTTTTTAAATGTTTTCATTTGTATGACTCAAAAGTAACATCAAGTTGTTTCGAACACATTATTTTTAAAGCAAATCATTAAATCTGTTTTTCAAGAGTTAAAAATATTCGAGTAAGAGGTGAACGTCTGGAGGTTAACCAAATTCAGCTCATCTAAATACCAAAATAAATAAAACCGGATTAGCAACAGACCGGATTTAATATAATCGTTTTATAACTCCGCAACTTAAGTTTTCTTATATGAAAAAAAAAACTTTTTACATCTCTTAGTCCTTAAAGTTTTATTAAGTATTAGTAGATACGTTACGAAATAAATTCATAGGAAATCTATGGGGCATCTACAGGCGTCGTCTGAGTCAAGCGTCTACATCTTAAGTTTAGTAAAATTAAAGTGAAAATAATAATGATAGCACACTAAAGTGCCGATTGAGGTTATTATCTATATATTGTATCTGTACATATTAGAAAACAAAATCCTCAGCCGCGTTTGTTCGTGGTAAACTCAATAACTACTACACGGATTTTCATGCGGTTTTCACCAATAGATAGACTGATTCACCAGGAAGGTTTAGGTATTTAATTTGGCGAGGTTTTGTGTGAATGGTTTGGAATATCGATGGGTTTCACCGAAGACGCTGCGTAATCATGTGCAATTATCTAACGTGCAAGATAATAAAGTTGAAAATAAAGATATGTTTGGTTTCGTTTTTATTTTTATAATTTCTGTATAATAAAGTACATTAGCGGAGATGGGAAGAAATAAAATCAAGAGTCCCAAATAAACCTAACCAATTCACATGGTCCTTAGTGGCCGGTACGTGATAAAAAAAAATAGATAACACAGACAAATTATGTATAGGTTATAGATTATAGGTATGTATAGTATTATGTATATGTGCCCTATTACCCGAACAAAGCTTGAGTGGGTTGCTAGTGTTTTATATATAGAATTGAATAGAATAGAAAAATAATTTTATTCTGGGAGCAGGTCCCTTTAGAATAACAGAGATGAACATAATTAAGTAAATATTTATCTGGCCAAAGGTCTACATCTGAATAAAACAATATTTACAAAATATCTTGAAAGTAAATAACTAAACAGGTGTGTTTTGGTAGATAATCAGAAAATGTAATGCAAAATTAAAATAAAAAAACAGACAAATTTACAATAAAAAAAACTAGGCTTATGTAAAAAAACAAAACAGTGAATACATGTTTTATCTAGTAACAAAAAAAAAAATGATTTCATTATAAGTGAGGAATATTTACAGTAGTTCATCAATCGATAAAGTTGAACATATCTATAAATTATTTATTGATTATAAAGCATCTGATAGGGAATTTAGAAAATGTAGGAAAAGTTTGGATTTAAATGTGGTTAAAGAAGACTTGAGTTGCAAGATAATAAAGAATGTTGTGATAATATGCCAGTTTAATTTTTAAGCATTAAATCTGTTTAATGCTGATCCATACAAGCAAAATGACGGCTATCGAGTGCGAGTGACTTCCAATGAGAGATAGAACGGGCGAGAAAGGAACGCTCAAAAGGGCGAGATCTTGTGCCCTGGGATTGGATACAGGATTTGAATTGTAGGAGACTATAATTATAAGATGGATGTTGTGAGTTGAAAGTTTGATATAATAAGAACCAAGGAAATAGAGCCTACGGATAGAAGGAAAAAGCCACTTTTTTTTGCGTTGTTAGACGCAACGGTGGGACACATGAGACCTTCTCGGGGCATCGAAGACAAATTGAAGCGAACAGTTCATAATCCGCCTCAACCTCTCTTCGAGCCTGTTCGAGAGACCACCATATGCCACACAACCATAGTGTGGAAAGATAAAAGATGTGATGAGGAGCTTACGGATAGGCAGTGTTAGAAGGTGTCTGGAACAGTGGAATAACTTTAGAGAGCTCCATACATATGCAGTGATAATATTGCAAACACGATTTATAAAAAAGATTTTTCACTCCTAGTATAAAATAGTTATTATGATGACCTTACGATTTTAATGCTAATATATATATATATATATATATATATATATATATATATATATATATATATATGTCTCATACTCATGCCCTAACAGTGTATTATTTTCGGTCTATCAATTTTTTTTTTTTTAATTTATTTATTGATATTTACAACTGTATTACAATTATACAACAAGTAAATAGAATGCGTGTTACATAATGACATGAGAATGACAAGTAGAGAAACTACCCACTGGTAGTACTCAAATCAAAGTTCAAATAAGAAGGTCACGTGGCCATCTTTTCAGACGCCTCGGAGAATTATCGGGAATTGAAGAGGAAGCTAGGTTTGAAACTAGAGGGTTTGAGTGGGAATGAAGTTTGCTATGAAAGGATAGATACCGGGTTCGGGCCAAATAAGCAACAAAAGGGACATTAAGGTCGTTATGGATGACTTTATTCTTAACAAAATAAGGAGCATTGAGGATTTTACGAAGGATTTTGGATTGTAGGGATTGGATATGAGAGGAATTCGATGGCTTAGTGGAGCCCCATAGCTCTACTCCGTAAGTCCAAATAGGTCGTATGATGGTCATGTAGATGAGTCTTTTGTAGTTAATTGGGAGCTTAGAGCGTTTGTCTAGTAAGTATTGAAGTAGCCTGAAACGTCGAGTGGTTTCTTGTCTTTTCAGTCTTGTATGAGGATTCCAGGTTAATCGTTTGTCGAGGTGCAACCCTAAGTATAGGATCTGTTCTACAGGCACCAGTGGGATATTATTAAAGGATACTGTAGGGCAGGAAGTCATTGGTTTACGACCTAAGGTAAAAGTGATTTGATGCGATTTTTGAGAATTTATTTTAATTCTCCAGTTTTGACACCATTCTTCAAGATCAGTGATATGGGATTGGAGGCTTTGGGATGCAATAACTGGATTGGTGTTGACTGATAATACACATGTATCATCAGCATACGTGGTAAGGATAGTATTAGGATGAGTTGGGATGTCAGCTGTATAAACTGTATAAAGGATTGGGCCAAGGATACTACCTTGAGGAACACCAGCAGATTGGGAAAAGAGGGATGAATAGGAATTATTATGGTTTACTTGGAAAGTTCTATTTGTGAGATAGGATTGAAGGATGAGAAAGTATGTATGTAGGGGGTAGGAATTTACGGAGTTTGTAGAGGAAGCCCGTATGCCAGACTCGGTCAAAAGCCTGTTCCACGTCAAGAAAGACGCCCGAACAATATGATCCACGTTCTAATGCAGAGGAGACCACATCCACCACACGATGACATTGCTGAATAGTGGAGCCTATCAAATTTAAATGTATATTTTGTTTTTCTATTGTGTAGTGAGAACTGTTTGATCTGGTTTATTGAGGATTTTTATTACCGAATTACGAATATATTTGTGTTGGTACACTCTACGTTTTAAGTACTAGTCCGAAGTTCCAAAATAGTATTTACCACATTTATTCGTACACTGTATTTCGTACACGACATTTGATTTTAGCTCTAATTTATCCGAATCTTTGGTTTTAGTAAATATTCTTAACATTGTAGCTGTGTTTTCGAAAGTAATTGTGGAGTCACTGTTACTTTTGTTACCGGTGAGTGTTTTTGCTAGTCTTTCGGAAAGTGTTAGTATATAGGATATTGTATAGTATTTTTTTAGGATTGGTTTCATTTAGGTTTTGTTGAGTTAGACAGTGTTTTTAGTAAATAACAAAGGAGGCTGTATGAATAACCATTCTTTAATAAGAAGAACAACTAAACTAAGTTGTTTTCGGATCTTTTTTGTTGTTGAACTCAAGAATCAGAATAAATATTTTCTATAACAGTCAAGATAAGTAGAAATCGATATATATATATATATATATATATATATATATATATATATATATATATATATATATATATATATAAGTAAGATTGTTTTGACGTGATTTATTTATTCTTTATTTATTAATGTATTAAATTACACGTTCTTTCAAACTAGTAATTAAACACTTTTAACAAAATTAATTTAACTAACAAACTTTAGCACATGTGTTTTATCAAAGTCTAAGCAAACACTGAAGGTTATAACAGTGATGTTATCACATGTAGTAACCTTACACCTCCACCTCTGAAGACGATTCACACGGAGAAAAAGGAAGCAGCTTGCTGGAATGAAAGAAATTGGAAATCTTCTTTTTCTTTCCACTTGCGACTTCATAAAATGTTGGTGAAATCTTTCGGACGATTGGAAAAGATCCAATTCGTATGGAATCAAGTTTGTTGCGATTTAATTTGTTTCCGTTCTCGATGTAAACCAAATCGCCAATCTTGAAATCGTGATGTCTCCTATTCTTGTCTATTCTCGCCTTATTTATTTGAAAGTTCCTAAAAGAATTTTGAAAAGCTAATTGTCGATCCTCTTCTAAGGAAGATGTATTGTCTTCGATAAGAGGAGATATTGCCTGTTTCTTCCCAAGGAGTAAGTATGATGGTGCGAATCGTGTTGAGCTATGAATTGTATCATTATACTCATTGACACATTCCTTTGCGAGAATCGGCCAGGCTTTATTTGTCTCACTGTTTATTTTGTATCGTAAACGATTCAATAGCGTTTGATTTAGTCTTTCGTTAAGCCCGTTTGATTCTGGATGATCATTGCAACAAAAAACAATCTGTATTCCTTTTTTTTCCAAAAAATTTTTAAAATGGGTTGAATTTATGGAAGCATATTGGTCGGCTAATAGGATCGAAATATTATTATTTTTAGCAATCGGATTAATCAGATTAATTAAGTCGTGAGCGCTTTGACCCTTACTCGTTGAGATCCATGCATATCTGGTGAAATGATCCACCAAAATGTGCATGTATTTCTTTGGTGACCGATTCCCTGAAAAACCTCCAACAGTATCAAGTGACATTATTTGGAACGGGTTAGTGGTAGGACCCAATTGTGAGAGAAGGCCGATAGCTCGACTGCGACGGGCTTCATTTCTAACACAAATCTGGCAACTTTTACAGAAGCTATGTATTGCTTTGTCGAAACCCTTGAAGTAGTAATGCGGCCGAATCGTGGCGATCATCTGTGCTGGACCAATGTGACCGTAATGATCATGAACCAGCTGTATGATTTCATTTCCTAATTTTGGAGAAACAAATATTCTCAGTTTGCCTTTTAATCTTTTAAGGACCATTCCTTGCTTATAGGCAGTCCGTTTTGCTACTTTTAACTCCGGAAAGTGTCCAGCTTGGTCTTTTAATATCTGAGGTTGATCGATCAAGTTCACGATCCTGATTGCACCTTCATTATTGAAATATTCCAAAACCGGATTTCTTGATAGTAAGTCGGCTAGAATATATTCTTTTCCTTTTTTATAAATAATGTTGAAATTAAATTGGATAGATCGCCAAGAATTTCATCTGATCTGGCCTTAGTCTTCAAGTTTTCTAATGGGTTATGATCGCTGCATGCTGTAAAGTGGCGTCCTATTAAATAATATTGCCAAAATTTTATAGCGTCTTTGATCGCCTTGCATTCCAAATGAATGATGTTTAAACGTTTTTCCCTTTCCGATAGTTTCCTTGAATAATAAGCTACAGGATGCAGTATTCCATCTTCTTGTGGCTGTTTCAGAGTAGCACCTATCCCTTTAAAACTGGCGTCTGTTTCTATAAAGACGGGCTTATTATAGTCGTAAATTGACAGTATTGGGCCCGTACATAAATAATCTTTTATCATATTGAAAGCATTTCCACAATCACCGGACCATTCAAACTTCACGTCCTTTCTTAATAATCGATGTAATGGTTCCAGTTTTTGAGAACTATTTTCTATATATCCTAAGTAAAAGTTTATTGAGCCTAAAACACTTCTTACTCCAGTTTTATCCGATGAACTTTGTAGGTTTTTAATTGATACTAAATTACCTTCAGCTGGTGAGACTCTGTTCTTTGAAATTGTATGACCCAGATATTTAACAGATTTAACTGCAAACAAACATTTGACTAGTTTTAGTTTGAATCCTTCAGCGTCGGCCACCTGCAAAAATTTGTCGATATGTTGAAGATGATCTTCCCAGGTTTGAGAGAAAATCAAAATGTCATCGATATAATTGATGCAGAATTTTTCCAATCCATCTCTTCAGATAATGTTTGATAAAATTCTCTGGAACGTGGCTGGAGCATTTTTCAGACCAAATGGAAGGACTTTGAACATGAACTTTCCATATTTTGTTATAAACGAAGTTTTTTCTCTGTCTTCTTCTTTTAGTGTAATACACCAAAATGCTGAATTAATATCTAAAACTGTAAAGTATTTACAATTTACAACTTTGTCGATTACGTTCTGTATCGTAGGAAATGGAAAAACTTCTGGACCTACCAATTTATTTAATTTGCGAAAATCGATACACAAGCGTGATTTCTTGTTCTCCTCTTTCTTGAACGCGAGGGTTACAGGGGAAGCGAACGGAGAATCAGATTCTTCAATAATTTTTGCTTGCAATAATGCCTTAATCTGACTTCGTATTTCTTCATCGTCTGGAATTGAGCATTTATACGGTCGACAAGTAACATATTCATTAGATAATAATTTTATCTCTGCTTCTTTTGATTTCACTTTCCCAATATCAAATTTATCCTTTGCAAATATGTGTTTATGCTTTTCTATTATCTTTGCAATCTGCTGTTTTCGCTCCTCATTTTCAATATGATGTAAATTGATGTCGAATTCTTCTATTTTTAAACTTTCATTAAAATTTAATTGAGTATAATCGTTGGGATCATGATTATCAATTAAAACTTGATTATCATCTATTTGATTTTTTTCCATCTGATCTAATTTAGATCGAATAAAATTTTCCTCTCGATCACTATTGGATCGGTTTACATGTAAATCTATCACATTGTTGTTGTCTGTCCGTTGTAATATTCTTAAGTTTTCATTTTGAATCAATTGAAACTTTTTTATGGCATCAATCCCCAATAAGATGTCATAAGAAAAATTTTCGTTCTTGACAACATAAGTTGTTATGTAGTCTGTAATATGTCCACTACGAAGTAAAATTTTAGCCCGGGCTGAACGTGTAATTTAATTTGTAAGATTGTTTTAACGTGATTTTATTCTTTATTTATTAAGGTATTAAATTACACGTTCTTTCAAACTAGTAATTAAACACTTTTAACAAAATTAATTTAACTAACAAACTTTAGCACATGTGTTTTATCAAAGTCTAAGCAAACACTGAAGGTTATAACAGTGATGTTATCACATGTAGTAACCTTACATATATATATATATATATATATATATATATATATATATATATATATATATATATATATATATATAATTTATAATTAGACTGAAAATAAAAAACAGTGGGTTTCGGGGGCACAGATTTACGTAACAACTGAACTATATTTCTCTTACCTCTCACATATATAGGCGATGATGTTTATAAACTAATAACAACAAACCTTAATCCTCTACTTACATATTGTTTATGTTTAGTGTCTATTTGTCATTATTACTTATATATAATATTAATATTAAATCAAGCCTACGGCTATACCTTAGTTCTTTGTAGGAATCATAATAAGAAAGTAGGCCATGGGAAATAAAATTCCAGTCGCCTATGCTTGATTCCTGGATAGTACTAATCCCCACATCATTTACCGTCAATCTAAAAAGTGTTCCAAAAATGTGCGACATGAGATCGGGGTTGGTATAGGTCGCCCCAGGGGCCGTTACTGCATTATTCATGGTCACTTTGATCTGTGATTGATCTGAGTGAAGAGGATTCGCTGGTTATAG
Source organism: Arma custos (assembly GCA_037127475.1). Classification (NCBI taxonomy): domain Eukaryota; kingdom Metazoa; phylum Arthropoda; class Insecta; order Hemiptera; family Pentatomidae; genus Arma; species Arma custos. The sequence goes on along the minus strand of CM073760.1, from coordinate 82,256,814 downwards.
GCCATCATCACCTATTTCATTAGTAAATCAACCCTTCCTCTAGTGCGAAATAGTATTGTATATGTTATAAATTATATTTAAATTATTAATTGCCTTTATTATAATAATTAAAATAATTCTTCTAACGAAATTGTTTTAATATGAGATCTGGATCCATCCTCGAAGGCAATATCTTAATCCTCAAGTACTGAGACACCTTTTGGTACCTATTTTCTGGAATTTCCGACCTAACCGATCATGGGAAATTCTCGTATGGCTCAGTTCCTTCCTATCTTCCTAATACCTTGTTGAATGTGACAGTGGAAGGCTGTTTCAAAACTTTGCTCACAAAATATAAGCAGCGCCTGGTTCCACGGAACATACCACAGTACTTTGATTTTTACATAAAGTATATTCATTTTAATTCTTTTAACTAACCCAGATGCACTGTATACTTCTGAATATTATATTGATGGGTTAATTAATTAGTAAATTGGTAAACACACAACCAACCTCTGGAAAATAACCCTATTCAGAATAAAGTAGGACGTTTAGATGGAGATAGGAATGAAAGAGATAATAATTTGAATAATCATCTTTAATGATTACTCTGGCATCACAATTTTTTTAAAATATATTTAAGACCATAAAACATAGCACTACATTATTATTTTTTTTAATCCTTTTACAATTATGGAACCCCCATTTTCCAAATCAAAAATACACATATTGTTAGATAATACGTGAAAGCATTCCATATGGCTAAAAAAAAATGAGGAAAATATCTTTTTCTTCATGATACATGCAAAAAATCAATATGCTTGGAGGGCTCCTAGAAACAGTGTGTCAATTTTAATTTTCAAAGGTATTTTTAGTTTTAATAATAGTTTTATTTTATTTTTTATAATCAAAATTAAATATATGTTGATTAAATAAAAATATTACACATGTTTTAAAATGCAGTTTTTGATTTTCACCATTTCCTTCATTGATATTTTTTTTAACAGAATTTTGAAAAAAATCATCTATTTGTTGATTGGGCGAAATTAAAGGAAATTCGTATAAGTAATATCAAGTAATAAAATGTTATATAATTTATTTTGGATCTATTGTTAAATTTTTAAATCAGGTGGTCCGTGGGACCAGGTGTCAGCAATAGCATTAGGAAAAGGTCAGTACTTGAGGATTAAAAAACATCAAGCCAATTTCTAAATATCAGAGGTGGTAGAACAAGGGAAGAGTTAGGGATGAAATCCTTCATTGAGCTCATAGAAAACAAACAGCTAACAGCTTAAGTGGTATGGCTATGTGTGCCGTATGATTGAAGATCGCAAACCACTCATGTTTCTCGAAGCTAATTCGAAGACAGAGGACTCAAAGAGCAGAATACTAATAGGCGACCCAAGGTTGTCGTTGATGGATCGTGTGTCTCGACAGGAAGAGAGAGGGGAGAGAAGAGGTTGGAATCAACTTGGTGAGTCCAAAGAGACAAGTGAGGAAGACAAAGAAGAACTTTTATTATATTATTATTTAAATCACTAAGTTACTCTTAATTATTCCGCTATTATACTTATATTACCTTTCCATATTATTATTATTAAACACTTCATATGATTCTCGTATTATTTATTTTTAAAAAAAATGTAGCAAATAAATAGCCAGTATATAATACATTTCCGTTCCTTTAAGAAAACCTTTATTACTAAAGGATAATATATCATAAAATGTTTACTATAATAATATTACAGAAAGTATACCAATAAGACAATATTACAATTCAATGTTTATCAATAAATATCGATAAATATAGTTATAAAAAAATCTGATTTTCTACAATAATAACTGCACTTAATATACCGACAATGGGAGCTATTATTGTTGGTATAAGTTTAGATTACCTTTTTTATTTTATTTGCTTATATGTTCGTTTACTGAAGTTGTAAAATGTGGCTTTAAACTCCTAAGTATTTTAGAGAAAAATTGTGTTAAATCCAACTGTTTTTTAAATATATTCTTTATTTTTGAATACATAAATACTAAAATGTAATTTTCAAAAAAATATTAAGACGTAGGGAAATCTGCTTGTTGAGGAGGGTAATCGTAAAAAAAATTAAGATTGCCTAAAGTACTACTAATAAAAATAATTATATTAAATAATTACTGAAAACTTCTACTTATATCGCTCCTTCAAAAGAAGAACGACATAACTAAAAAATTGGCATTTTAATAAAATTGGCATTTATATTTTAATTTGCATCATGTTTGAACTTGAAGGTTTGGGAATAATCACATAAGTTGAAATAAAAAAAGTTTCAAGCTTTTACAAACGTTCTAACCGTTAAAGTGAAATCATTTCAATAACCTCATTACAATAGGAATGCTTTGTTTTACCAATACACAAATTTTTATTTTTTTAACTCAAATGGGACTTTCAAATACCTCTAATGAAAACTTTCAAATACCTCTAATGAAAAATTAGCTTTTTATAGTGATGACATTGTTCTTTTGAAGGCGCGAATTATATTATCATTTTTTATATTGACTAATATCTAGCAATTGTCAAAGCTTTAGGATTACTTTTTCATTTTTCAATAAATAAGCATTATTAATTTACTAGCTTTTGCCCGCGACTTCGTCTGCGTTGATTTTAAATAGAAATCTATGTAGAGTTTAAACGGAAAGTGAATTTTGAATCCCATAAAAGAGCTCCATATTATAAACTGACTTAGAGCCACTAGGGTCATTTGAAAGCACCCGCTATATTTTTGAGTGTTCAATAGAAAATAACTGATTGAATGAGTGATTCTGGTGTTTCATGAAGAACCAAAGAATGCAATGGCTCTGGTGGCAAGGGCAATGGTGGTAATTTAACCTTGCCACAGAGACAGCACAATCCAGGCGTTTCTCCAGCGAACATCAACGCCCCACAATGGTAGCACACAACCTCCATTGGGCCAATTTGAACGGAAGGATGCGAGCTGTAGTCAAATGTGCAATCGTAATGAAACGCTACTCGATTCAAATCAACACTTGAAGAACTTCTTACGCGTTTATTTCGATTTTAACGTTGTTTGATTTGCTCGACGATTTCTCATTGTTAACGGAGCCGTTTCACTGCCATCTGTCTTTCTTCTTGTGTTTGTGATGCATGAAGTCAGGCCATCCTAACATGGCGCTCTTCTCGTGCAATTTCTCGTTCATCCATATTGAATTGATTGGCCATGTTCCGAACTGTACTTGCATGACGAGTTCGATGCGAATGATTAAATCTTCTGGCTAGCGGCATTGTGAATAACACTAAAAATGAATGTCACAAAAGCAATTAAGAAATTATCGATACATAATTAAATAAAGATTAAATAAATGTCATAACCTCACAAATAAACATCGGTGAAAACATGTTCTCAAATGTCATAACCTAACAAAATAAACCTATACGCTGGCTACTTACCGTTTGAAAATAGAATTCCACATCAAAATGATAAATCAGAATGAAATGAACAGCGAATTCGAATTGACGTCCTTTTTTAGTTTTTGCAATATTTGAAACTACAATTATTGTAAATGATAAATAAATAATTATTATTACTGTTAACTGGGCAGTTATATTGAAAATTTTAATTAATCTTATGCAATAACAAAGAACATAGCCATTCGCAATGTGCACTTCATCAAACTGATTTAGTTTCAAAACAATGTATTCAATGCAATATTTGAAACAACAATTATTGTAAATAATAAATAAATAATTATTATTACAGTTAACTGGGCAGTTATATTGAAAATTTTAATTAATCTTAGGCAATAACAAAGAACATAACCATTCACAATGTGCATTTCTTCAAATTGATAAATCGTTTCAAAATAATGTAATAAATGCAATATTTGAAACTACGATTATTGTAAATAATAAATAAATAACTACCACACAGAATTATCAAACAGAATAGTATGCGATGAAAAGACGGCAAATGTATCAGTTTTCAAAAGTTGATGTCTTAGTTCACAAATGTGTTAAGTACAAATTTTTCAAAAATGGATTTTGTTATTTAAATAATATTTTATAGTTTTGATCAGGAAGTCATAGATCATATGTTGATATAAAATTAATAGAGAAGCTGTGAAGGTTACAATAATATATAAATATAACTCAAGAACGCCTAGACCGATTTTTCTTGGTTATTCTTCTTTTTTGGCCGAAGCCCAGTCCTAAATGGTTCGAATCATCGAAATCGGTCCAGGCGTTCTGGAGTTATTAGGTCAGTAACTGACGCCACTCTCTTATATATATATATATATATATATATATATATATATATATAGATTAAATAAGGATTTGTATTATACCTTTTAGTTGTTCAGTATACTCTACTTATTCTTTTTACTAATAGGATCAATTAACAATTACCAACATTTTTTAAATAGTAAAATAAATAAGACGCCCAAAGAAAAGCTTCTATTGAAGGGGCTTTGAACTGGAGTTAACTGAAAACAACTGGAGTAGAAGAGAACATCCTGTTTCTGGACAGAACCGCAACAAAGGCTTGCCGATCCTTTTGTCTTGATAATTAGTGACCAGTCCCTGTCAAGATACCGCCTCATACATCAGCGTCACATATATTGTATTTTGTATATTACATATGAATGATATACTCTATGCAACACTTTATTTTCTGACTGGGAAAGGGTGTCATAATAAGAATAATGTTTTTTTTCTTCCCTATTGCTAAAGGTTATCTAATATAAGAAGTAGATAATCCTTGGTTACATTTTTTCCTTGGGTTACTAATAGGGATTTGGATATATTAAAATGAAAATGAGTAGAGATTAATTGTATATAATTTATCCCATTAAATATTAATTTGCATAGGTAGTGCGTTAATTAATTTTAATATTTGTATTACAATTACAATCCTCAATCAGCCGAATAACGTGACATTTTAACATAAATTTTATTTTAGCTTTGGTATATCCATACATAAAAAAATACTAACAATATTTTGTTCACTAAAGTATTATTATTAAAAACAAACAATGCATCTTGAGTAAAGAAAATATAAACAAATAAAAATTATGAAACTAATATCTAACCAGTAATTAATAATAATAACTTCCATTGTTTTTAAGAACAGTTAAGAACAGTTTTTACATTTTTACAGACAATCAGAGATTTTTAATCATGATTATTAATATTTATTGATATACTTTGTTTGAAATATTCCCATACTTGTACTACTTTGTACCAGTAATGTAATAACAAGCATATGATATATAGTATAAAAAAAAGTTATACTCCATTAAACATTAAGTATGTGGTGAAACGTATTAAGACATTTTATTTTAATTAGGGCATTCAAGTCTTTTGCAATAAGTATAATAATAAATGTTATTAAAACAAGCTTTTCAGGTTCTTACCCCTCCCTAATAGGTATTTAATATGAATATTTTCTTATTTTCAATTATTAACAGATAGCATTATTCTTATTTTTATTTTTAATATTTCTCGATAAGCAGCTCAATCTAAACCTCCGTTACATACCTGTAACATTTATTGGTTCACTTCGGAAATTTTGGTACTCGAACACGTATCTCAGCCTTAGTAAATCGTTAATTACTTTGGGCCAATTTTTTTTTTTAATCTTTTTTATATATCTAGGGAACTATTACCTTTCCATAAATGACCTCCTCATACGACATTAAATCACACCAACTGACTAAATGCTATTTCAATTAATAATCTGTTTCTGATCAACCAAAAAGCTGTCAAGGTAGGCAATACGATTATTTACAGTTTCTTTAACAGCTTGTAGAACACGAAATACTAGAAAATTCGTGGTGATTAGTTCATAGCCTATTTCTGGTCCCTACAACTTCACTTGTCAGAAGGTTTCTCCATAATCATTCATCACTAAACTTATTGGTACACCAATACTGCACTGCTTACGAAGAAAGCCTTAACTCCACTTCACTTGAAATTGAGATATTCAATTAAACGTAATATATACTTTTTCAAACACTTTTTTTCTGTAAAATGTACATTTAAAGGATCAAATAATTTGATATAAAAAATAAAAAAAACAGTTTTAGTTTTAAAATCATCCATTTTGGCTTTATTAGGTATAAAATGGCACTTAAGGTCTTGTTATCTCCAAACAGGAGTGCAAACCGTAACATAACTCCCATGTTGGCTTGTAATATATTTTTGTTGATAGGCTAATTAATGAATTTATAAGACTGACAAATAATTACTTATTAAATAAAGAATATAGAAAAGCACCTACAAAACCGTAATTTGACCTTCACTCAATTTTCATTTTTTTTTTGGACTTTAGGCCTTTTTTCCGAGTAGGACAGAATAACTGTCCTACAGTTTTTAAAAGCTGGTCACTTCTAACATGCCTAACCTTTAAAGGTTAAAAACAAGGTGTAGTTTTATCCCTTTACTAGCATAATCAAATTACAGCAACTATGTTCTGTTCCCTTTCTTGTGTAATGATTCTGCAAATGGCCTCTAATATTTACACATTTTAAGTGAAAACTCAAATAATAAACTTTGTACTATGACAAAATTGTACTTCTCTTTGCATCCTCATGACTTTGTTGTTTTAAATTTCAAAAAGTAAAACAAACTCAATGATTAACGTGCAAATTTTTATTCCCAAAATATTCCTCCCTTACCATTGAAATGAAAATATAGGGGCTTAAAATACAGAAGCCGGCGGTAATATTGAAAAACACAAAAGCAAACAAATATAGCTGTTAAACTTCGCCGCGTAGTAATTAATTTCCAGAACTCAAATCAGAATTGAAAAGTAAGGTCAAAATAAAACAACAACAAAACGAAGCTCCTTTATAATGGAAATAGTATAACAAATATTTATTTCGAAAATTAGCAAAAACTGTAATTTTTTATTGCTATCTATACAAACTGATATTTGGCTATTGCAAATAAATGTTATAATTCAATAATACATCTAAAATAATATTATTTTACATTTTAAACAATTTAATTTTTCAGATTACGGAGTAGAGCTTTGAGGCTCCACTAAGCCATCGAATTCCTCTCTTATCCAATCCTTACAGTCCAAAATCCTTCGTAAAATCCTCAATGCACCTTATTTTGTTAAGAATGAAGCCATCCATAACGACCTTAATGTCCTTTTGTTGCTGATTTGGCCCGAACCCGGTATCTATCCTTTCATAACAAACTTCATTACCACTCAAACCCTCTAGTTTCAAACCTAGCTTCCTCTTCAATTCCCGATAATCCTCCGAGGCGTCTGAAAAGAAGATGGCGACGTGACCTCCTTACTTGAACATTGATTTGAGTACTACCAGTGGGTAGTTTCTCTACTTGTCATTATCATGTCATTACAGTTGTAGATATCAATAAATAATTTTTTTTTTCAGAAACAGGCAATTGATCTATCATTCCAATCGGCTTCAATAGATTAATAGTACCTATAGTATTCCTATGTAAAGGTATATTTCATAGATTATTTACCTATAAATATTAATTTTTATTCTATTCTTCCCAGCTAGCTTGTTAAATTATCAAGTGATAGAAAAATTATTACTTACTTCAGAAAAATTGTTTATACTTAAATATTTTATAAATTTCTTAGGAGAAAAAAAATACTAATCAATACCCCACGAGAAGATAAATGTTTAATAATGAAACAGATTTAATAATTTACATCTATTCTGTAAAGGGTTCAAAGAGGATATTTGAATTTATCGTTTTTAAAAGGCGTGCAGTTTGATATTAATCTTCTTTAAGCTAATATTGAAGTTGAATTTGGCCCAAGCTCTACATTTTTAAAACAAACCTTTTATTTCTATTCCAATAGATTCTGAGAAATCTATAATAAGACTAAAGAAAAATATTTACATCGATAAATTTCAGTATGCAAACATATTTTCTTTATGTTTTTGTGTTCCTACTGGTTCTTCGGGATATATTATGCAATTACTCCTGATAAAGACTATACAAAAAAAATACTGTATCGCTACAAACTATGAATGTTTCATGGTTTAAATATTAGAGACTGTCCTGATAATAGGAAACGGTCGTATCCAAGTCGTAATCACGCTCGGCCGCCAAGATTTTTTCCGAAATTCGGGGTACCCAGTTGGGGTAATTGTTGAGACCAAAAGTTATATTTAAATATCAAATTCTAGTTCAGGTACTTTTAATAAATAAAATTACTAACATTTTATATTGATATCATTTGTATAGGTAATTACGCTATAGTTGATCAGTGCAATTTTAGATTCTTAATACAGTTGGGTTGGAGAAGGCAAAATGTACTTACCATACAATGTAAAAATGAATAGTTGGCTGGAAGAAGAGCGCATGTTACATTTTTCAAAGTTTATGGGAGAGCCAAAATAAGAAAACGGGTCATTTAATTAGAAGGCTGGCAGATACGCACTTCTTCCATTTTATAGATCTTGCACTTGCCCCCTTGTAAGTAACGCTATTCGCTTTCTTCCACTGGGACTTGGCCTCCTGAGAGACCGATCAACTTCTGATATCTACAACGATTGTTGAACCTTTATTGACTGTTTAGGCAACTAAAAACTAACGTTAGCGGTAGGGGCCATCACATGGACCTTGTTCAACAAAATAAAAACGAAAACTGAAAAATGTAACATACGCCCTTTTTCCCGGCAACTATTCAAATACTTGTCGACAGAAATTATTTTTAAAATAATTTTTTATAATTATTGGTCAATTTTTTGATTTTTAAATATTTTTATTTTTAAAGAGAAAAGATAGGCCCTCGGCCGGGATTCCAACTCGGAACCTTTGTCTCTCCGTGACAGCGCTCTACCATTTGAGCTACCAAGGCCGCCTGCCGCCTTAATATTAATAAAAGATAAGATTTGTCCTCTGCCGGCAGGCGGCCTTGGTAGCTCAAATGGTAGAGCGCTGTCACGTAGAGACAAAGGTTCCGGGTTCAAATCCCGGCCGAGGGCCTATCTCTTCTCTTTAAAAATAAAACTATTTAAAATAAAATAAATTGACCAATAATTATAAAAAATAATTTCACTATGGGAAAGTTTAATTTTAACATAGAGGAACATGGCATTAACAAGTTTATAAGATGTCACTAGGTTGATGTGCTGAGTACAGCTAAAACCAGAATAAAAAAAAACCTTGAAAGAATCAAAAATAAATACAACGCCATAAATACAAGAATTCCGAACAATCGAATAGAACTAAAGAATACATTTATTTTATCTCGTGTAAATAAAACTGGCTTTGCGGATCTCAGCTATCATCTGTAGCCAAGGAGTGAGACAAAAAATTATCTGAAAAGCGGTGGGAAATTTCACTACTTCCTCTGAAAGCATCGTACTTAAGCTGAAGATTCTAATTACGAACTTCACAAAAGTGGCGAAATGGACCCCAAAGATTGCTTTATCTTCTAATGGCAGAGGCGTCTCATGATACAATGATTTAAGGAAAAAAAAATCAACATGGTTGTCATGGTAGTTATGCACACATTTCCAGGTAGTAATTTATTATTCTAATAATTTATAAATTACATGATAAATGATTAATAATCTAATACTTGTCTCTTAAAGTTTTTAAATCAATCAACAAGGATTTTAATTTTAAACCATTTAAATTAGTACTTTTTTGTTAAATCTATTTATATGAAAGGTTATTATTTCCATTTATTTAAAAATACATTTTAAAATAGTGACGAAACTATATTTTAAAACTACCTATAGACCATATAGTCGAAATGGACTATAATGTAGCGACTTACTATTATAACCTAAGTTGCTTTTATTAATTATACTTATTTAAAGCTATTAAGAAATTAATCATCATAATCAATCCACTTTACCGCCTAAGCAGTGCGAGGAGGAATTCTGCAAAGCCTTCTCCAGCTCCGATGGTCTTCCACCAACTGTGCTCTTCTGCTCTAATGGAGTCCCTTCTTCTCAAAGTCCTTCCTCACCTCTTCTTTCCAGTTCCTCCTAGGTCGTCCTCTTCCTCGTTTTCCCTCACTTTGACTCTGTAGGTTTCGCTAGCATTTCAGCTAGGATCCATCCGCAGGAGGTGTCCAAGCCATCTCTGCCTGTTATCCTCTATTAGCTCGTTGGATAGTTTAACATTCCGGTTCGACCTAATAGTGGTGTTTCGGACTCGGTCTGTTTTTGTTTTGTCCTCTATCTTCCTGAGAAATCTCATTTCTGCTGTTTTTATTCCGGATTGGTGTTTCTTTGTCAGCGTCCATGATTATGAAGAGTACGTAAGGATAGGGAGAAATGTCGACTTAAATACAGCCACTTTCGTTTCCTTTTCTACTTCTCTTCGATAAATAAATGCTCTCTTATTGAGCTCAGATTGACATACCTGGGTAGGACTTCCTCATTTTTGTCTTGGCCTTTTGAAGCGCTGAGTCCATGATCAAAATGAACAGTAGGGGACTTAGACTACATACCTGCCGGATTCCAATGGTGGTCTCAATTTCTTGAAAAGTTGTAATTGACAAATCTTACTACACTCCTCGTTTTCTGATATAAACTTTCGACCGCAAGTATTTGACCTTTATCTATCCATTTCTCTCTTAAAGCTTGCAAGATATCAGTTTTCCTAACACGGTCAAACGCCTTGGTGAGATCGACAAAGCACAAAGACATTTCCTTTTCCTTTTCTAGAACTTTTTCAAATACCGGTCTCATTGCAAAAATCCGGTCTTCGGTGTTCCGATTTTCACGAAAGCCGTATTGTTCCTCTTGGAACAAATCTTCGATTCCTCTTTTTATTATCTTTTCCAATATTTTGGAATATATCTTGCTTGGCCCATTTAAGAGGGATATACCTCGGTGGTTATTACAGTTCCTGTTGTCTTCTTTCTTAAAGATTGGGACTATAACAGCCCAATCCTTCGGTATTTTCTTAAGTTTCCAAACTAAACTAAGTAGATGAAGCATAATCTCCTTTCCTTTAAACCCCATATGTTTTAGCATTTCGGGACTTATTATTATTTAACATTCTTCTAATTCGTTCTCATCAATATAATCCTCTTCCATATCTCTGTTCTTGACGTAAGTGTGGAATCTGTGCTTTTCCCTCCAATAGCTCTTGGAGATTTTCCTTCCACCTTTCGATTATTCGTTCGTTACCTACGAGAATATTTCCTTCTTTGTCTTTTAAAAATTTCAAAGCCGGTACTCTTTATTTCCTCATTCCTCTCAGTACACGGTAGAATACTTTCTGATTCTGATGAAAGTCAGATTCCAACTTTTGTCCAAATCAATTAATTTAAATAATAAATTTCAAAATATTAAATATTAAAAATGGTAAGGGGGTAAAGTTTAACTTCTGAAAAATAACTTCTAAAAAAATTAATACTTATTTATTTCTTATTAACCTAGTTTGTGCTATGTTAACTTACATTTTGTGGCAATTATTGCCATAATTTTTAGACCATAAACTTACAATGAACGAATAGCTCAATTATAAATTAAATGATGAGAAAAAACAAGAGAGAAATGAAAACTATTAAGATATTAATAGTAAAAATATTTGAGAAGTAGTTTCTTTACAATATACAGTGGACGTCAGATTATTGGATGTGCGATATAGATATGTTTACCATACACTAAACCTCTAATACCGTTCATACGATGTAGCGTTTTTTTCTTCTTTATTAAGGTAGTTCATAAAGGAATGAATAATATCACAACAATTAATATTGATGAAAATAGATCAATCACAATTTCAGTATAATGAAAGTTTTCTTAATATATTTTATTTATGTTTTATACCGCCTTTAGCTATATTGCTATATAGATATCCTTGGACTTGGAGGATGAAAGTGACCTATGTAGACATTGAAATCATTTTTCAAGTTCAAAGGACGAATCCCATTACATGCTCACAAACGGACCGTTCTCTCTTTTACTGTCAGTTACAACCATCGATTTTAGTTAACCTCACCACCGATTTGACTCTCTAAAGATATCCGTCTAAAGGTTCCGTTATGTATTTAGTAAACTAGACTTGCCCCGAAAGATAATATATATTTTGTCTCTTTAGATTTAATACAAACTTAACATTTTTTTGTGAAAAAATAATGAAAGAATTATTATTAAAAAAAATTCACCGTCCCCCAGGTAAGTAAAAATCTTCACAACAGGCACTCCACTATGCAGTGTTACTTAATGATTTTTGTTTCGGCTCAAAATTATTTTCTTATGACTAATAAAAAAATCCTGTATTAGGACAAATATAGTTATCTTTTTTTCAATTATTGTAATACCCAGAGTTTTGTAAGGATCATCAAAGTGTATTAAAAATAAGCAGAAAAATGCGCCATAGTATTTTTGAGTTATAAACCTAATTTATCAGGTTAAATTCTATTGAGAAATGTTAATAAAAAAAATTAACATAAAATCATTATGCACTGTAAAAAGCTTTTTTTTTTTGCCACTAATTTCGGCTGTCGTTAGGTCTGGATGCATATCAGTGGTTTATATGATCAATTAATTGCCAAATTTTACTATTTACCTCATCATTTCTTTGCGACTCAGCAGTAAGCATCCTTTTGAAATTTGTAAATAAAATGTATATAATCTTTGTTCACAGTTATCTATGATTTTTTTAGTTGGTGTTATGGTTATGCCAATGTTACCGTTTTATGTGATGACTATGTTACGAACTTTATTATGACTACAACCTATTTTTATTTGGACCGAAAATCCCACAACCTAGTCACAACAGTTCGAGAAATCATCCGACATGACCAATGAGGACAATGAGCAAGTCTTCTGTTAATCCATGAACGAAGGATTTTCCGGTCAATGTATGTCAGAATAATGCAGGGCCATGGATGGAACTAATAAGGAAATGTATGAAATTTTCTAGGAGTCCAGCGTAACTAGATTCCGACTCAGCAGATTAAGGTGGGTCGGACAACTCGCAGGGATGAATGAAGACTCCATCTAAAGTAAAATTCTTCTCGCAGAAAATTTATGGCCTCAGGTGTAAAAGAATGCAGAGGCTAGATGGGATCGACAATGATCCTCGGGCATTGCTCGGAGTGCAGTAGTGGATACATGGCGCAGGCTGTTCAAGGAGTTCTTGACTCAGCAATGAGTTGTTGCGACAGTGATAGTTATAGTATTGACATCAAGATGGCGTATGATTCCATCGACAGTCAGAATCTGTAAAACTTCTCGATCGATTAGATAATAAACATAATAGACCAGATATTCAAACACGAATACAGGAGCATGTTCCCTTTGTTTAGAATGAGATGATGCCATATTACAATCTCATTTGAAAGACATTTAAATCTTGGGGCTAGTCATGCATGGGTTTAAAAATAATTCGGAAGTGTTTAGTGAAGGTGCTCACAAATATTATACTAATTATTTTGATCACTACCAGGACCACTACAACCCATTACGTACATAGTAGGTACCATACTGTTTGTAGGACAACGGTTTCGCAGGAGGTAATTTGTCCTAGATCACACTCAATTTCCTCCAACGAAGAGTATCCACAATATAGAGGTTGGGTGAGCCACAGGAGGGTCAGTAGATCTTCAGGAAATATCTGTGGTTTTTTAAAGATTATATAATTTATCAGCCGGGTTTTAACTAAGCAACTTCGAAAAGAGCTACTGCACTCCCATTTATTGCGTATTGATTAAAGGTGGTAAAGGAATTCAGAACGAAGTAACTAAATAAAGATGAATTCCTTGGAGATTCTATGTACTCATAGGCAACAAAAGGCACACCAAAAACACCAAGATAATTATTTTATCCAGAAGCTAACGATGGTCAGTAGGAATCCACCAGCAAGACCAACCGCTACATTTACATCTCCATTCAAATTCTGTATAAACGCCCTCTACTAAATCTCGGGTGCCGCCTCATTCCTATACAGGACAAGGCAATTTGCTACAGAATATAAACGGTTCAACGGCTAATTTGACGAGGGGTAAGATGTTTGGGTATTATAATTATTTCAGAGTAGGCTTCTGAAATTGTTTGAATAATTGCAAAGGCGGATATTGAAGCAAAATTGTTCACATATTAAACTTCTTCCTTCGTTTATCTGACGCTAAAGATATGTAATTCCTGAACATAGTAATTCATAGTACACGGATCTTATATAATTTTACAGACAGGATTTTAACTGATTGTCTAAATTAAATATACTAATACCATTATAATTATTATAAACAAAATTAATTAAATAGGTATTAACAAAATTACTAAATAAAATAAATGAATGGGATAGCATCCAATAAAGTATTTACATAGTCTATATCTTCTTTGGGAAAAATAAACAAACCACGTAGGCAACGAGATTGATTATTCGATACTAATTTATTTAAACAGAATTCGAGAGCAGAATGTCAACAGATGTTAGAAAAGCAAGGATTTAACTGAAGCCAGTGAAGAACCACGGCGGATGAAAGGAATGATTGAGTTCAACACAGTGGTGGAACTGGCGAGGAAGGAACGCTCGAATGCTTTAAGTAGAGATCGGAAAGGCGGAAAGGCGATCTTGTTTTGTGGTGCTGGACAGAGGAGGTGATTGTAGATATATGAAGGGTGTTGCAAGTTAATGGATTGGTATAAGGAAATATTGTCTACAAATGGAAGGGAAGAGCCACTTTAACTCATCATAGTGATGTGACCGTCGGGACATTTGCGTGATACTGGGTTACCAGGAAAGGTTTTGGTTAATATTAATGCCTCGTTTTTGGCAGAAGAGTTGAAACTGATTGGGTAGTCGATTAGGAATAATGTTGGGAGTGTGGGGATAGATGTAAGGATGGAGTTGGAACCTAGAACAACGGCCTGAGTTTTCATTGCGGTCAATTCCAGTTTGTTCTGCTTTGCCGAGGCACTGATCCTATCTAGGTCTTGCTGAATACAGGCGAATACAAATAATAGCTCAGAAGGCGAAAAGGATAAATAGATTTGGATGTCGTCAGTTAATAGATGGTGAACAGATTTAGGAAGATCGTTGATGTAGTAGTTGAAAAGGAGAGAAAAGAGGCTTGAGCCCTGTGCCATACCTGAGGAAAGAATGAGGAAAGAGGACAGGTGTTGATTGGGCATGGAAACTGCTTGGGACGTGACAGAGAGGAAATATTGTAACCATAGAATAGAGCTGTAGGAAAAGGACAATGACTGTAGTTTGTCAAAAAGGGTCGAATGGTCCAAAGAATCGAAAGCTTTAGAAATGTGTAGGAGGATTAGCGCGGTTAGTTGTTTGTTATCCATGGCTTTATGTATGTCAGTGGTGATTTTGGTCAGGACAGATTGAGTGGAAAAACCAGGACGAAAGTAACCTGATTGAAGCGAATCAAGGAGTTTTGACTGTTTGAGAAAATTTGATTAGACTGGACTATTCTTTCGAAAGGTTTGGAAAGGTTGGAATGTATGGAGATTGGCCGGTAGTCCTTGGGAGATAATGCGGTCGGGGTTTTGTTTGTAGGATTGGCTAAGGGTTTTTTCCAAGAAGTCGGAAATACTGCGATTTGTAGTGAAAATTTATATAAGAAGAGTAGGACAGGTAGGATATCGATGAGGCATAATTTGAGTTATTTGACGAGCCAAAGCCAAAGCCAGTGTCAAACAGGAGTTGGATTTCAGAACGGGGGAAATAAAGTCCGTAGGTGAAATGTCTAAGAAATAAAAAATGTCGAGGCTGAAAGATGGTGTTAGTGAAAAGACGGAGGAGCATCGGGAGAAGCAGGAATGCCTCTGGAAGATGTAGGATTGCAGAGGGAGAGCTTTCGGGGGATTTGCCATTTATATTTAGGATCGGGAGCAATGGACTTTGGTGGAGATTGGTTTTTAAGTCACCGGAGATTCTGATGTAGATAGAATCCGACTCAAAGATAGAATCAAAAGGGACCAAAGGAGGGCGATATACTACATATATAGGAGAGGGATGGAGTTGGGTGAATTTCGACAAAAAGGGATTCTATGAGAGGGTATTTGGACGTGGTTGAAGAATCTATGATACGTGATTTTAGGGAGTTGTGGACGTTAAGACCTATGCCTCCATCATTCCGGTCTACTCGGTCGTGGCGGAGGAAGGAATAGTCCGGTAAGGAAACAGCGGAAGTCGGGATATGAGGTTTTAGCGCTGTTTCTGAGATTCCATTGGTGCGGTAAAAATGTTGGGTAAAGTATTGATGAAATTTATGAAAATAAGCGAGAAAGGTGTGCCGTTTGATCCGAAGCTATCTTAGCGGAAGGTCATACGTCGTACAAGTCGGCAATGACTATTCGACTTCTAGCACCACCACCTGTGGAGTACCTCAAGGCTCTGTATTGGGACCGCTGATGTTTGTGATTTTCACAGCACCCGTGGTCGCAATACAGCATCCAGGAGTAGTGGTAGCAGCCTATGCCGATGATATAGGGATTTATGCCTCCAGCGTCAACGCCCCACATGCCCTTAAAAAGGCACAGACTGCGACACAGACTATAGTCAAGGAACTGAAACTGAATGGCATCAGGGTGAATCCGTCTAAGACGGACGCCATCGTGATGTCGTTCCAGACGAACCACAAGAAGGCCTTGCCTAAACTTTTTAACATAGACGGCGAAGACAGAAGTCTCTCTACCTCAATCCTCTACCTCGGTGTACACTTTGATAGGCATTTAACCTTCTCAAAGCACGCCCTGGAGAGATTGAAGTTAGCCCGACTCAAATCGTATAGGCTCTACCATTTGCTAGTATCGCCGCAGCTCTCTCTCCGGTTAAAACTGCAAATATATAAATCTATAATTAGACCGACGATGCTCTATGGTGCTCCGCTTATGAGGCATCTCTTCAGAACCACGATAACCAAGCTCCAAGCATGGCAGAACTCCATCCTTAGGAAAATAGTACGAGGCACATCGCTCGAGAGGGCACGTAACACCACGATCCGGGAGGAGCTTCGGCTCCCCTCGGTGCCTGAGTACATAGGTCGGCGGCACATCAAATTCTTTGATGGGCTGAAGGCCTGTGCGAACCCCCTCTTTAGGGATATTAAACCACCTCCCATACCCGGGAAATGGCAGGGCAGTGTCCCCTTGGTCGATGTGCTCTCGATGATCTAGGGATGGGGTGAGGACTCCCTTGTCCTTGACCTTATTTCTTTTTCCTTCTTCCTTCTTCCTCTTTCCTCTTTCCTATTTACTCTCCTAATCCCGTTAAACGGTCCCTCCCCGTTTTGTATTGTGTAGAATCAGCGGCATTTGCCGGTTTGAGTATAAACCGCCATCAGCGGGCTCAGTAGTTTTGTAATACCTTAAAATACCGCAAGGTAAAAGAAGGATTTTTTGTATAGTAGCATTATAATTATTAAGTTGTAATTGTAAATAAATGAATAAATTATTGGAGGGATAAAAAAAAAAAAAGAAGAAAAAAAAAGAAAAAGAAAAAGAAAAAAAAAAAAGCGAGAAAGGATTGGAAGTTGTTATGACAGGAGGTTAGGACACTGGACGTGATGGGAAGTAGAAGAGAAGCTCTTTAAAAAAAGTATTTGAGGGGAGGATGCTATGAGGAATAAATTTTATTGGCAGCGCATATTATATAGTGCAGTGAAAAGATTATCATAAGCGAGTTATTACTAAGAACCATTATGAATCTTGATACTAAAAATAGATAATAAAATTAAAGATGTAGAAATAAAAGAACAAACGATACGTAGATAATGAAATGAACTGAACAACGGAACAAAAGAAGAAGATAAGATAGAACTTTGAGCATAAAAAAATAAATTTAATTTCGCGATCTTTTTGCTTGGATAAAATAAAATTTTTGAAAAACAATTGAATTTGTCTGAATGATTAAAATGAACCTGTAAATGCCGTGGTGATAGCCATTGTTATTCGTGCAGCTTGTAGGCATATATGTCTCCAGTAGAGTCTTGAGCCTGATCGATTAAGACCACTTGGTGCCCAACTTTTTTTCTGCACCTTATTCTACCAACAGAGAACCACACATATTTTATTTTCTCCGTTGCTTTCTTCCGACGTGCCAGCCAGTAGAGGTGCCTGTTCGTTCTAGTAATGTCCTTGCTTATATAGATGTGGTGGCAGTCATTTTCCTGCCAACTAATATCTCGCGTGGAAAATCTCTTTTGACTTTCCTCTTTTGGATCAGGTCACACACGGTTTGCAATCGGTCTCGCATTGGTTAAGAGATGGCCTATTACGTCTTGTATCTCGAAATGGTTATAATTGAAAATATAACTCCGATCGCCCCTTAACTATACTTTATCTACAATAGAAATATATATACATATGTGTATATATATATATATATACACATATGTATATAATATATGTATATATATTACATATATTGTATATATATATATATATATATATATATATATATATATATATATATATATATATATATTACAATTATGCTGCGTGTAACAAGTAGAAACACAATTTAACAACACAACACAACTTAAATTGAGGAATTAACGAGAGCGACATACACTGGTGGTGGCCAAACTGGATATCCTATGAACTTACTACTGAGGGGGTGGAGTAGAACAGTGTGTAGAGTGCTGAGTTGCTATGCTAAAAGTTCTTGGTTACATAAAAACTCAAATCCAGCTGTGGCAGATAAATTATTTGAACTGTTAGCAGCCATGTATGGATCGAATGGGATCTACAAACTCTCCTGGGGTTCACCAAGTCTAAACATATATTAGTTGAAAGGAAAACATGGTGGTTGAGCATGATCATGGACTAATCACTTCCCTGCGTAACTGTACTGTACTGTAACTGATGTACTTAACCCAGAATTCTTCATGCATTATAGTGGTAAGTTTTTTTTTTTGTTTTGTTTTTTAACGAACCGCTTTATTTATTAATAATAAACTAAAAAAAGAACATATTTATAACAAATTAAGCCAAAAATTGACATGTCTTCTTCCAGATTTACTATACGATTGTGATTGAATATTAAGAACAAATCATTCAGTTATCAGAATGTTTCCTAATTATAAATATTAGATTTTATTTTAAATTACGATGTAGGGCCTATCTTTAGACCACTGATGCCCCCCTTTCATAAAAACTAATAATCCATTAGCTTTCAGATAGAATTATGTACACGTAAACAATAAAAAAAAGATAATTAATCTTAACAGAAAATTCCTCTTATACTTTTGACTGAATTTTGGTATGCACAACCCCTAGCTTACAAGTGATAATACCCGAATACCTGATGCTAGAAACCTTCTGAACATTTGGAATTAAATGGATCAAATTTGACTTTAGATAAGATCAGAGCTCAGTCAGTCGACTAAGGCATTCATAGAAACACTACTCCACTTACCGTATTTCAGAGAATCCATTAACTATCTTTGCATAAGATACCCTTACCTCTCAGAAGATTAATATTTGCAATTAAATCTGGAGTTGCAAGCGAAGATTTTATTATTATATTTTAAAGATTTAGTCATTGAAAGACACTGTGGTGTCGAGAATAATTAAAAGCCCAATATTATAAATCTGTAAATATCATTTTTTTAATTATTTCCATTCCATTGAATAACTAAATTTGTATCATTTTAGTCTTTAGTCGAAGTTAAGACTGAACTCTCAAACTTAAAATTTATAAGGTTAAAAACCACCGAGTAGCAAAATATGCATGCTAAATATAACTAGTATATCTTTAAAGGAGTCATTTGTGGTGTAGTTATTAGCATAAAAAGGTTCGCAGCCTACCAGCTGGCTCTAAAATTTTTTGAATTATTTTTTTGTAGAAGTTAAATTCCTCTGGTTATGCCTTCCTACGAGATGGAGGTTCAATACCGTGTCAGGTATTAGTTAAAGATCTATCCTAATAATACCTGGATAGGCAAAGTTATGTTGCAGAAGTATAAAGTGATGATAAATAACTAACGATGCACTTTAATGTAATTCAAATTAACTTTAAAGTTGATTGATTAGAAGGAGTGTTCTTTTGCTTCATATTGGACTTCCCGGACTTTGAAATGAATTTTCAAGACGATTACATCACTCCTTCAATCTATCAGCATCATTAAACGCAAGTTAGGCTTAGATGGGCAAAGGCTAACTGTACAGTAGAGATGAGAGCTCTAAATTTTGCCTATTTAATAAGATTTAATTAGGATAGGGATCTTTGACTAGTACCTGACATCGTACAGTCTCAGGACTCCCGTTTAACGTACCTTCCGAAGGATGGTATAACCAAGGATCTTTTCTACCTCTAAAAACTCCTATTCCCATCGGTCGGGCTAAGCAATATTGGGCTTAGTAGTTTGTTATCCTAACTACTAGAGCACCAATCGCCTTAAGAGCTTGGTTGAAATGTGTTGTTGAGATTGACTTCTACTAAAAGAGGCAAGTGCTTTCATGTGCAATTTTTAGTAAAAATAAAACTACTTTAACCATGAAACGTTCTCTAGTAACGATGTTAGTGCCCCTAGAAGGCTGGAAGACCATGATGGATGGATGGGGGAAAAGACTGGTAGGAAAAGGCCACACTTTGGACTGAATTTTGTAAAGGCTATAGAAAAAGTAAGAAATTTATACAAATTTATAAATTGAAAAAAATTAATTTAAATAAATCAAAATGCTGTTTTGTGTTGAACAATTAATATTTATACGAGAAATATTAATTTTTTCTCTTATTTTAAAACCTTCCGTCAGGGAGTGTTGATGGATAAACCTCCCATTGAAAGCGCTGCTAGTTCATCTCTTCGTAGTATATCCCTGCTCCAGAGACGTTTCAGTCTCCTTGTCGAAAGCTGTGGCAATGTATCGGTCAGTAATGATTGTACCACTAAGTTTGGGTTCCGATTAAGGGAGTCCTAAAATCTTTGTAGTATTCCCTGAGTTTGTCAGTCACGAGTGGAATGTCCAGGTCTTTTTGTTATGATTAATTTGTTATGTAAAACGGACAATGATTAATATAACCAAGGAAATTTTAATAAAATGAAAAATAGAATATTGATAGTTAATGTTTTGTGTTGCAGTTACATATGATTTTTTAATTGATAAAACTGTTTTATATAAACTTTATATAATTTCGATAAGAAAAGATCTTATACAATTTATAGACAACAATATGGCAATACAACGCACAAGAACTTATAATTTATCTTCAAGAAATCGAGTGGCATTGAACAATCTCTTTATAAATATAGCCTAACACATACACCCAAAATAATATACATAAAAATATTATAAAAATATAAGATTAATTTTAAAAATGTCTTTGAAGGAAATTTTTATTTATATCAGATTGACCATTAAATCACGCAAAAGAACCCATAATGCATTTCCTCGTTTGGTAAGTAATTGCTGTCAATTGTTGCTGACAAGCCGCAATTCATTCGAAACCTGTGCAAAAAGTAGACTGAAAAAGATTTGTGGCCCTGCCGTGAAGAAGAGGTATTGCTACCCGTCGTATTTCTTTCGAAGACTGAATAGGCAAAAACTGGGAGGGTCTTAGAGCAAGGTGTCTACCCAATAAGGGATAACTTCTCAGTTGGTCCAGCGGCTTTCTCAGTCCAGGATATGTAATTTTCAGGTCCGGCTGTAAGAAGGACAAAAAGTAATAGAAAAACTTGAAGATTAATAATATCCTGATGCACTGTAGAAGGTTTTCTTTTCAATCCTATTTATATTTAATTAAAATATTTGTGAATAAATAAAAAAACAACCATATATACCGCAAAATGGACAGTTAGAAAAATCAGAAATATATTTTTAATGCAGACAGATGAATCGAAACATTTTTTTGTCTATTTATTTAACATTTATATTTACAAAAATGCATATTGTTCTAAAGACTATAAATTATCTAGAACTATATAATCACAATATTATTCCAGATTCGATACATTTAGAAAATAATATGATATACTCATAATGGTCCACCTATGGTGTAGTAGTTAGCATAACAGTCTTCCATGCACAAGATCGGGGTTCATAACCAGGCAGGTAGCCTTAGGATTTGTTAAGGTGAGTAAAAATCCTTTATTATAATGTCCTACCTATATAGTTCTCCCATCACCCAGCACCCATCCTTGAGAATACAAAAGCAATGCTAATAAATGCACCAAATTTCGAAACGTTATAAGTCCTTCGTTATAAGAAATTAAATGCGAAATTGAACAATGCAACGGTGCAGTCACACAAATGAAAGGACTGCGACTTGAGGTGGCTACGGATTGGGATTCGGCTACTTAAATGTTATGTTTGGTCAGTACTACTATAAGGAGCAGAATCTTGTACACTCCATGAATAAATGAGAGGTTTTCGAAATGTGGACTTACATAAGGATACTAAAAATTCCCTGGACCGACCATGTAACAAATAGACAGGTTCTCGATCATTTATACCAAGAAAGAAAATTAATTCATACCATCTAGATTTGAAAATCATCATATCTAGGACATTTACTTAGGAATCAAAAGTATTTTCTGCCGCAACTGATCATACAAGGTAAAATTGAAGGAAAGCGCGGAATTAGAAGAAAAAAGCTCACTTGTATCAGAAACATAAGACATTGGATGAGTTGGAACTATGTTGGGCCAATATACTATATTGGACATTGGAACTGATCAGAATAGCAAAATATCGAGACGAATTTGCCGAAGCATTCATTGACAAGGCACCATAAGAAGAAGTAATTTGTAAATTGTGGGTGTCTGTGCGGTGTAAGATGTCTCTTCCGCTAAATATCTCTATCATAATATCATTAGGATAGACAAAATTCTGAACTCCCACTGTATCATCATAGGATTAAACATAGCAGCAAAAAGTGAACAACAACCAAACGATCCCAAAGTTGGAGAAGATTTTAAAGTATTTCCATCATATTTTTAACAAAATAATATATTATTCTATTATAATTAGTGTTAGTTAGTATATACTATATAATAAAGAGTAAACATAGTTATGTATGTTATATAATGTATTATGGATATAAATTATCTAAAATCGCTGCCAACAAGAAAATTTTTTCTGGATACTGTAACATTTTTAGCGAAAAAATGTGGAGAGCACCATGCTATTAAATCGACACGTCTTCTTCCGATTTTCCATGATTTATTAACAACAAATAGGCTCGAGTCGTCCCTTCTGAAGAGAAGATTTCAAACATTTTGGAAAAACCTAATTCCTAATGAAAGAATATGTAATGGTAAAAGAATACTAAAAATATTTCTATCTAAATCATAAAATAAACTACAATACTGAATTCAATATTTTAGGAATATTTAAAAGTCGAAAAGTGATTGATAAAGAATTAAGTATAAATAAGAATTTATTTAGATGGTATAAATAATTCTCATTCGATTCTTCTAAGGGAAAATTTGCTTTACTAAACAAATATGTACGTGGCATTATCATTAGATCTTATATGAGGCATTCAGGATCAAAAGTGGATAATTTAAAATTTAAAAAAATTGACTTCCTCAACAGTTAGTTTCCTTGGCCCAATCCTTTATACAGTTTATACAGCTTACATTTCAATTATTCGTAATACTATCCTTACCACGTACGCTGAAGATACATGTGTATTACCAGTCAACACCAATCCAGTTATTGCATCCCAAAGCCTCCAGTCTCATATCACTGATCTTGAAGAATAGAGTCAAAACTGGAGAACTAAAATAAATTCTCAAAAATCGCATCAAATCACTTTTACCTTACGTTGTAAACCAATGACTTCCTGCCCTTCAGTATCCTTTAATAATATCCCACTGTTGCCTGTAGAACAGATCCGATACTTTGAGTGCATCTCGACAAACGATTAACCTGGAATCCTCATACACGACTGAAAAGACAAGAAACCGCTGGACGTTTCAGGCTACTTCAACACTTACTAGACAAACGCTTTTAGCTCCCAATTAACTACAAAAGACTCATCTATATGACCATCATACGACCTATTTGGACTTACAGAGTAGAGCTTTGGGGCTCCACTAAGCCATCGAATTCCTCTCGTATGCAAACCCTACAATCCTAAATCCTTCGTAAAATTCTTTAAGTTCCTTATTTTGTTATGAATATTGACCTTAATGTCCTATTTTTTGCTGATTTGGCCCGAACCCGGTATCTATCTTTCATAACAAACTTCATTCCCACTCAAACCCTCCAGTTTTAAACTTAGCTTCCTCTTCAATACCCGATAATCCTCCAAGGCATCTGAAAAGAAGATGCCCACGAGACCTTAGTTGAACCAGTGGGTAGTTTCTCTACTTGTCATTCTCATGTCATTATGTATCACTTAGCCAATTTACTTGTTATATTATTGTAATACAGTTGTAAATATCAATAAATAAATTAAAAGAATAAAATAACTTTTTCACATTTTACGATTGTACTGGTCAAGCAATACTTTATAAACTGTAGTATAAGACCGTGAGAAATAAGATGAAAAAGTGTGATAAATTTGACTAAACTAGCTAAAAATTTTAATATCAATTTGGAAAGTCATCCGCTTTTTATCCAGGACGCCTCATATTCATATACATGATAGATCTATATAATGATCGTTTGGTTTGATTATTTTATTAATTTATTTTATAATAATTATATTTCCTTAAAACATTGACTATATTTTATACTATATTATTGTAGAATAAAATAGCTTTAGCTTCAGCTATTATATCACACTACATATACATATCCATTGATTTTAATTTTATTTAAATGGTGTATTAAATTTAATAATATACAAT
This sequence comes from Arma custos, assembly GCA_037127475.1. Classification (NCBI taxonomy): domain Eukaryota; kingdom Metazoa; phylum Arthropoda; class Insecta; order Hemiptera; family Pentatomidae; genus Arma; species Arma custos. Next base: position 82,232,104 of record CM073760.1, on the reverse strand, counting down.
GCATATTATCAAATTTATTTTATTTCGTGTACTATAAAGAAAATAAAAAAATAATAAACAATTGTGCAGTACTTGATTCGGGAGAACAATTGTCTAAGCTCAATTAAACAAATCGGTACCTGGATTTAATTTGTTGACAAGATGTAAACATTTTAAAACTTCCAAAATAAAATTTTCATATATTTTCTTATTTCATCTAAGACACGAGCGAACAAAAAAAAAGCTTTGTCTAACCGTTTTACTCACATTTTTCACGGTATAAGGAAAATGGTCAATCCTCGGCAGAGACCAATCCAGAGGGTGAAATAAGGTCCAGCGATTGATTCAGCAGTATAACGATGCCCAGGGCTCAACCGCTCTACCAAGGACTAAGGACCTATAAAATTCTGAACATGAATAAATGTATTATTCATAAAAATAATAATACTGATAAGTTATAGTTAATGTATATAGAACTATATAAGCTAACGTATATAAAACTCACCTATTTTAAGAAGAGGAAAAAAAAAGTTGAGCCTTAATGTGAATTTTTTAATAAAAAATAATTCATTATAAGAGTTTTGCAATTAAAAAAAAAAAAAAAATGAAACTGTCAGAGCGCTGTTTGGCCGCGCCGAAGGCCCTGGGTTCAACTCCCGCTCGCTGGTAAACTTTTACTTAATCTTTTAGTGGCCGGAGATGGATCTAATATTCTTCCTAGAGCTAACTCAATCTCTACAAAGTAGTACCAAAAATAAAGGGAAAAAGCTGGTGGTTAAGTGTGATCTAGGACAAATAACCTCCCTCCACAACCGTTTTCTAAGAAACAGTATTGTCCTTACCCTTCACGGAATGTAGTGGTACAGTTTTTTTAAACGTAATAATAAATTATCGGAAAATACAGAGTTCTAAAGCAAAAGCAAACAGCTTATTCAATCAATTGAGTGAAGGTGTAAAACATCAGTTTCGAATCGATTTACAGACTCTATGGGGCCAATTCTATATCCCGTAATATCTATCTTATTTATATTTTATTCAAAATAGATCTTCTACAACCGAAAGATGAAGTACGAGAGTTAATAAATTCGATCTGTTTTTTATTTTATTTTTATCAAGAGCTTTCAGATAAAATGAAAGGAGTGTTTGTGTAGAGCTGAAAAGAGTTTAATGAGGACATTCAGCAAGGCTCAATGAATAGCTGAATGGAATGTTTAAGAAAGCGTAGGGGAAAAACTCATAAAGATGAAATAAACGTAGATTCCTGAATAAATAAACGGCTATTAACATTACGATTCCTGAATATTTTTTTTTACCCTGAAAAGATTCAACGAACATATTTAAATTTTTTTTTTTTTTCACTTAAAACAATGAACTCACTGAGAAATATAAACACGATTACTCTTGAAAAGATATGATATTATATCTAATATTGCGCTTATTATATTAAAAGAAACAACAATAATTTACTGAAAATTAACAGCAGAAAGGAAAAAAAAACCTACCCCACACCTATTTATGAACGGTGCTAGGTTCAGTTCACCCGCCAGATTTTCCATCCAATTCATGGTATCATAGCTAGGTGAATCCAACGAGGGTCTGTAGATCCCACAGAGTCCATACCCGAGTGTTAACAGATTAGATAATGGATCTTCTGGATTTGAACCCAGCATTGCAACTACATACTGAACTAAGCCACTCCATCAGCTGTAAAATAACAATAATAAACTACAAAATAGTATTATATGGGGAAGAGAATAAAAAGCGAAAATAAAATTAATGAATAAGAAAATGGATAACAGAAAGAGTAATAAATATTTCAATTGTTTACATTGAGCAAGCGACAAAGGATATCATTCTCTTGTGCACTTTTTCATTAAAATGATGGTCTTGAAATGAAAAACAAACGAATTTCCTCGCAATATTTTTTTATTTTTTTAAGTTGTTAAAATGTTTTATTTATAATGATTTATAACGTTACAACAATGAAATTCGTTGTCAATTACCCAAAAATCAAAACTGAACACAAATTAATACGGGATACTTTTCTGGTCATTCTATTTATAATTTTTGAATACTTATTTTTAAATATCAAGACGTTTGGCATTATTTTAATATCAATCAATATTTTATGGGGGGATTTCTAAATATTGTATAATGATCAATAATTTACTAATCTTTGTAAATCATTATGCATTATCCCTAATAGACCAATTTTACATGTATGCAGAATCTTATTAGAGATAAATAATCGAGTGTATGAATAAAATAAAATACATTACATTCCTCAAAACAAGAAATTCTATGAAGGGTTGAAGTGGTGGAGGAACGAAAGTGCAAGGAACCACGAGGCGATGAAGACAAATATTTAGTTTGCCCTCGCAGATCTTTGCCCCGCTGTAGAGCAATCGTCCCTGAGATTTTCTTACAAATCCGATCCTCGAATAAGTAGGATTACGGATTATCCAGGTCGCATTACTAACAAAAACCAATATAAACAAAAGAAAAATCTTCAAATGAGGTCTTAAGAAACTTGGTGAAATAATCATACTGAAAAGGTAAAGTTACCCTATAGTTAACAAATTATAAAATTTTAATTGATCAATTATAACATAGGGTTGATAATCTAAGGTTATTGTGTATACTTTTTGTATGTACGTATTGGACTACTAACCCTCAGGTTGTGAAACATCTTCCTTGTTGTTAGCATTGTAACTTCCTTGACCTCTCCTTTTGCGTATATACTAGCTCTAAGATATAGAATAGAGTAGATAGTAGAGAGGAAATGGTATAATCAAACTGTAACATGTAAAGCCACTAAGTTAGTTCAAGAGTAGTCACTCTAAGTTACAATGCTAGTCCATACAATGTAAGTCCACCTAGTCAGTTCGTATAATACAGTCACACTTTTGTATATCTATTCTATATCGTTTTATAAAACAATAGGTTTTTACTACCTCAAAAAATTGCTCTTAAGTAGAGAGAAATGTTTATTAAAGAGCCAACGTTTCGACCCTCGTTGTAGGTCTTCTTCAGGGCTGTCGAGGGGAGAAGGCGGTGTAACTACGTCCTTAACTCTACTAGCACCACTAACTACTAACAAATCTACTAAAAAAAGTCGCATAGTGGGGGAATGAATTTAATTAAATGCGTTGGAATATGCACTCTAACGTACCTCATTTTTATTTATTGAAACTGTTTGCGATTATACTATTATTTATTAATAATAATACTACGAACATCTTTGCGAACATTAATCAATATTTAAACAAAATGTATTTATAGAAAATATACAAATATAAATAATGCATGCGAGCCCAACATTTTCCATATCTTGTCATAATTTGGTATAGACACATTTTTAAGGGAAAGAATTCAATAGAAATAGCTCACACAAAAAGAATGGGAGAACATAAAAAGCCTCGACGAATACTAGAATGGGTGTCACGAGGAAGAAGAAAAAGCAATGAAGTAAAGAGAGTTAGGAGAAAACATGTGAATTGGAAATTGGGAACAGAATTGCGTCCGAGAACGTGAAATAAATTCGTGATCTTGATTGACCTTTTAAAGTCAATTTTAAAGGTAGGTCCCAAACAAACTACAATGAAAAATCTAAATCTGCCTAGTCAGATCCCGAAGATAATTTTCACATGTCCGTTTTGTTCGCCTTAAGATGTCTATTAGTCACCTAGGCACTTATTACACTACAAAAGAATCGTGCACTTATTACACCTGAAAATTCATTATGCCAAATGTATCAATTTACATTTTTATTGGTGTAGAAATTTATGACTGTATATATCTTGAGAAGTCTTCGGTCTAGAGTTTAGGCAATCGCTAGGGCTGAGAATAAAACAAAATAACATAATAACAATATCATTAGTACATAGGTTATAAAAACTATAAACTGTACTATGCTTTATTATCGTCATAAATTTCAATTTCCTGTTTATTTCTCATATATTATTTTAAAATTTATCTTTTTGTACATTGTACTTTCCTCTTTTCATTGCTCATTCCTATAATTTTTGTTACATTTTCTTTACTACTGCACTATGGGTATTCTGTTTTGTTTTATTCTCAATCCTGATGATTGTCTAAAAATTATTCCGAAACGTTAGCAAAAATAAAGATAAAGAACCGATATATTTTGTGTAAAATATATTGACTACAACCCCCAAATCTATGCAATGTTTTTCTTTATATATTTATATTTATATATTTAGGAATTTACTGAAAACTTATTTTGTTAATAACAAGACCATAAAGATACCAATAAGAGCTTGACCTATCGATAACTTATCAGTTGCCGAAACTATGTTATCAACTATTTTAAGCAACAGTTTAAATAATAAAAGGTTCTAAATCATGTCCACAATAATAAAAGTAAGAAGGATCTATTTCCAGCATGAGAGCTGTATATTTTTCCCAGCCCTTATGGTCACGTTTTGGCAATATGTTTACTGTCTGAGATATTGGTTTCATAACATAATGTTCCTTCTATTGCCAATAAATAATAATGAATCTGTCCTGAGAATTTAGTCTCTGTCCGAAATTTGTAAATTGTATGACAATTAATATATATATATATATATATATATCAAAATATATACATGCTGTTTGATTTAATTTAATCAACACTTTCTTTGGTTGTTCATAAATCATCTGTATTAACATAAAAAGTTATTATTCTTTTATCTCTCCAACATTTTGAAAAATGCTATCCAGTAATTTGGCAGAATTAAAGAGCCTCTGCCTTATCCACCTGCTTCATCAGGTAACATCCATGACAAATATATTATCTTATTTTAAACTTTATGTCTCAATATTCTTATTTCTTGTATTTCAGTGTATCTGTGGAGCCGTTTTTACTCATCATCCACTCTTTTCTTGCCCACCGGGCTTTTTATTTTCGTAGAAATGTCTGACAGACACCTTTCTTTGTAAAGTTTACTAAGTTCCTGCTTAGGCTTCTCTAGTAAAGCGAAATAAGAGAAATTATTAATTACCTTTTCCTTTAAGGATTTGAAAGATTTCAAGTTTACGCTACCATCGTGAAAGAATTTCTCCAAGTAAAATATTACTTACATGCATGACGGTATGTAATAAATGATCCGTTTACTACACACCGTACTGTATCGCAAATTATTAGAAATCCTATATATAATTTTTTTCAGGTAATGTTCCTTGTATTAATACACAAGCAATTAGCAATTTAAAACAAACTTCATAATGTTTGCCAAAAATAACAGGCGATTCTTGGTAATGTTAGAATCAAAATTAGTTAGACAATATGACTTACATATTAGTGTATTTAATATTATTAATAATATTTAAATTAAATCATGTAAAAACAGAAAGCATGATTATAGCTATCATAGAATTTTTACTCATCCTAATGCATGATCTATAAAATTATTCTGTAGGTACTGTATTTTTCTATTCTTTGAGTTAAATTAATATTTATTATTCTACTCTCCTAAATTGCCGCTGCAAAACTTTTATTCCATTCATCAAGTGTTTCTTCTTTTTGTCTTAGTAAATAACCTTGGCGTTAATTACTTTGTCTCAATTGCAAACAATTTGACAACACGGTCGAAACAAGAAGAAACTCGTGCTGAATTAATTAAAAATATATTGTTATTTTATGTTAAATTTACACCTGCGCATTCAGCAAATTTGATCTCAATGCTTCGATTTCGTTTTTTTTTTTTAACTGATTGTGTTTTCTAAATAGGTCTCTGATCCATTCTATTTTTAATCTTCTCATAGGATGTCCAGGTCACAGAGAGTAGGAAATAGGAAGAACAAGAGAGGTCCACACATATTCTATTGGTGATGTGTGAACGAATATTGTCCACACATTATGCTTTCATTATGGAAAGGTGTATTTGTGGTGAATATATGATTTTACAGAGAAAATGTTCATATCATTAAGTATAGTACAATTCGAAATAAACCGAGGTGCATTAACAATTTTTCTTGAAATATCTGATCATGCAGTTTCTTTCTATCTTGTCTATAAGAACGTGCTTTGTTGTACCCCAAATTTCTACTTCGTATGCATAAATGGGACCTAAAATAATAGTGTAGATAATTCGATTATTTCGTATGTTTGTGGTCCAGAAGATGTGATAGTTTTCTGTAGCATCTTATCAGTCTAGTTAATATTAGATTAATAGGTACCAATTCCATAGGTTTTCGCTTCGAGTTGAGTTACAAGTTTTAACTGTCCATTTTTTCCTTTTCAATATTCTCCAATAATATAAATTATAATGAGCTTTAGAATAGAAAAAAGAATGTAATTATGGAATATGTGTATATTTCCCATAATGCATTTGAACTCATACATTATTAATATAATGAAAATTTGTATTTTTGGAAGATAATAAAAAGTAAACAAATAAACAGTTAAAACATCTTGTAACTCAACCTCGAAGCACCAACTGAAACCGTTTAATATCTTTTCTATCTATCTACAACTTCGGTTAATTGGTGATATATTCGTACTACCAAAAACGCTCAAGAGGATTTTTAAAACTAATTAATTAAGTGAAATACATCACTTTCGTAATAAATTTATAAATAAAAAGCTGAAATTATTTAAAGATATTTTTACATATACTTCATGTATTTTTCGATTCTTCTATGTATCATTATGACTTCAGTGACTGGCTGACTTGGATTATGCCGTGAGAGAGAGGGCTATATCTAGCTTATCCAAAGTGGCTGGTCCCTGAATATATTTACACAAATAGAGAACACAAAGCATTGAAGCGACTGCGCCGCCTCAACAAACATCTCCACTATTCACTATTCACAACCAACAGCATTTGGCTTAGGAGAACGTCGAATATAAAAGCTTCTGGCTTCGATATCTGTGACAGTTTTTTTAATGTAATACTCGAAAATACATTTCTTAGATGAATGCCAGTGGATTACGACAAATATAGGTTGACTTGCACAACGAATATTGTGTGCATCTGTAAATAACCCAACAACTGTTATGTTTACTATATTTTTTTTTTAATATCCTAACTTTATAACAAGGACAATACTCCACCAGCATCTCTCGCTTTTCTCCTTCTTCCGTTTCTTGAGAAGTGTCTCACGACCTTCTTCCTCCGGATCTCTTAGAGCTCGAATAGCTTTCCATAAATCAAGTGCTGGACCATCCCTCTTAAGTATCTCTGGAACCCCTTCACCAGGGGTCTTGATACCTGCCTGAGTGACATAGTTCTTAAAACTGCCATTTGCTCATATTTTAAACTGAGCTGTTATATTGAAAATCCAAAAGCTACGTTTAGATTTAAAGAAACAGTAAATTATTTTACATAGTTTTAATGATTATTATTTCATAATAAAATTTAAAAGGTGAATAGGGTTTAAAACAGCAATATTTGCTAAGTGCTAAGTGATAATAAAGATTGCCTGTTTGTCTGTATTTTTAAAGTGATTCAAATGGAAACCTTAAGATATCGCAATCAAGATAAAATAGACTTATACCACTTCCAAATGTAACAGCTTAATTCATATTTATTTTTACGATAAGGCTCGGAACGATACATCGCACGTCAATATTGTCTGCGCACCGGAAAAAATACAAAACATTACAGTAAGTACGAATAAGAGAAAAATATATACAACATTATAAAAGTATAAAATATTAAAATGTTTAAAGAATTACTAATGGGTATCAAAATAAAAAAAAATATATTATTTATTCTTCATCCGACATCTAATGAGGCCCAAAATTCGCTCAGTGAAACCTATTGAAAAATATTTAGGTGCTTTTTAAATATTTTTCAATTGTTTAAATATATTATAGATCTGTTAATGGTATGTATGGTCATTTATAAACTTGTCATTTTCACTGGCCTATATTGAAAATCATAAATAGTTCATTACTTATTACTATACCAGAACTGGGTGGCTCAGTGGTACACCGCTGAGTTGCTATGTTTCGGGACAAAGGTACGACGAGAAAGATTTCGGGTTCAAATTCGATAGTAGCAGATAATTTATTTAATCTGTTAACAGCATTTGGGTTCCATTGGCTCACCCATCCTAAATAAAGTGGGTATCCAAAATATGGGAAAGATCTAGCGATTGACAAATCACATTCCTGAACTGTTGTCCTAGCAAAACAAACAGTCTCTACCATGTACTGAATCAGACTCTTCATGGGTTTTAGTGATACAGGTTTTTCAATATGACTATAATATATATTAATCCATTTCTGATCAATGTTGCGATGCAGAAATATTAATTTCGTTTTTTTCTATCTATAGACAAGCAATGTTATATCAACGGGTTTTAATTTTTATTTCCGATATATTATTCTCGGATAAAAAATATTTATAGACCGCTTTTAGATTTTTGCAATTCTCGAATATAATTTGATAGCATTATCAGAGTAGATTACTTATAGATACAGATAGTGTTGTTCCTTTTCTTCCGTTTATTTAAAAATGAAGCTGCTTATAATCTATTTTTTAAGCATTTTAATAAACCTCAAGATTGATATTTACAGTCCGCTTCTCAAAATCTTAGGTTATACTGATGGAAATAGAATGAAAGGAAATAAATTAATATGATTTATTTCCTCCATTCTTAATCTTACATATATATATATATATATATATATATATATATATATATATATATATATATATATTTTTTTTTTTTTTTTTTTTTTTTTTTTCTGTTGGCTCTACAGACCTTGTAGATCTTTGACCGCCTTTACCAGCCTTCTCCACCTCTGTCTATCCTGGGCCGCTGATTTCCAGTCTGCCACAGGACTGTATCAAAAGGTTAAACATCATAAAAATACTTTCACACCAAAGCTGGGCAGCATACAGAAAAATAATGCTGACAACAAATAGAACTCTTATAAGGTCTAAGCTTGAATATGGTTGCATTGTATACTCATCAGATTGCAATATCCCGTTAAAAAAGCTCGATTCGATACAGAATACTGCCTTAAGAATTGCTGTCGGAGCTTTCAGAACAAGCCCTGCGTCTTCAATACTTAGTGAAGCTGGATAATTACCATTAAATCATAGAAGGAAACTACTGGCACTTCGGTACGCAGCCAAAATTTTACAAATGCCAGATCACTGTTACAGCGATACTCTGCGTAAGGGCATAAATCATTTGGTTACACTAAACCGTGAAAACCGAAATAATAGAAATAGCGTTTCAAATAGAGACGAACTTTGCAACCGAGTCGCAGCCTATCTCTATGACTTTAAAATTAGCGTACAAGCGGACATTGAACCCCTTACGATCGGGCATTCACCACCATGGACAATGCCACCGACAGACTGATGGCTGTTGTATAGTGACGGAAGCAAGCACATACCAATGGCAAATGAACGTGCTAAACTCTATATTTTCGTGTGAAGCATGGGCAATATGAAAAGCATACGAACACATAATAAAAAAGGGCTTTGAGAATTCGGTCATAGTAACTGACTCACTATCAGTGATAAACTCATTGGAACAGCTTAGGACAGGAAACAACTTTACAGAAGATTCAGAGCATGAATATGGCCTTAAAGGAAAACAATAAAACAGTTTCACTGTTATGGGTCCCTTCGCATGCAGGAATAAGCGGCAACGAACGAGCTGATGCGGGGGCTAAAGCAGCTGCAAAAAGTGACGTTCCCTTGTTAGGATCCATTTTTTTATCCGAATGGCTGGCAGTGATAAAAAATAAAATTAAAGAAAATTGGGATGAAAAGTGGGAGAGGCTTCCTCGAAACCACCTCCGTCAGATAAAAGAAAAAAACACTGCTTGGATCCCTCCAAACGGCCTAACGCCAAAAGAGTGCAGTATTATAAGCAGGTTAAGAATTGATCATACTAAGTTGACACATCTCAACTTACTTTTAGCGCAGTACCAACCTGCCAAAGCTGTAACAATGTTCAAATTACAGTCAAGCATCTATTTGAATGCAAGAAATATGAAATAATAAGAAAAAATTGAAAAATTGAAACATGCCAACTTTTCAAAAATGATAACGAGCTGCAGAGGACTCTGATGTAACTGAAGCAAACAAACCTAATCAATGAAATATAATAAGAGAAGTCGTCGCTAATGGCCTCAGAAGTTGAAGCGACGTTAAATAAAATCAAATAAAAAAAAAGACATTTAAAATAAAAATTAGCTTCATATCCATTTTACAACTCTCTAGTAATTTATTTATACAATTCGATAGAAAAATACTTGTATTTCACTTCAGGAACCAAATCAAATGGCTCATAACTGTATTCATACTAGATACATAATTACCCACAAACAATAATTAACTCATCGTTAACATTCATTACCTCTAATAATAGTTTTAACAAGCTTCCTAATTTCATATTCAGACCCAATTTATAATATCAAAATTGAACGTAACTCGCATATGTCGTTACTAAAAATAAAGGAAATAAATTTACAATTTGATTACTACATGTTTTCGGAAAAAGATCCATCATTTATTACATTATTAAATTAATACATCAACCAAAATAATGTAAAATTACTAAATGAATCTTACTACGTCAATAGAAGAAAAACTATTTGTGTATTAAACATTTTATCTATTAAACATCTTGCAATCTTTCAGATGAGTTTCCAACGAATGATTATACTCACATAAGGATTCAACAGCATTTTAAAGACCGCGACCATCATAGACATCTCCATAAACAGGAACTCTATACGCAAATTCAGAATATTACAGTTGCATTAAGAATATTTCAGGTCTATTGGAAACTACAAACAATGAATCCTAGCAGAATGACAAAAAAAAGTATTGACCTATCTTAAAAAGATTCGTAAATTTAAATTATTATTGTTTAATAATTTAAAAATGTGATGGGCTGCACAATCGCAATACAAAACATCATCGATTGACTTTAAATAATAATGAATATGTAGTAATATTATTTAAACCTTTTTTGCATTTACATAGATGATATTGAACTTTATTTTGTTTTGTTTTTTGGTGTCAAAACTGGAGGATTAAAATAAATTCTCACAAATATCATCAAATCACCTTCCGTAGTAAACCAACGACTTCCTGTCCTGTATCGTTTAATAGCATCCCACTAACTCCGGTAGAACAGGCCCGGTACTTAGGACTACACCTTGACAAACACTTAACTTCGAATCCTCATACATGATTGAACGACAAGAAACAGCTCCCCGTTTCAGGCTATTTCAACATTTTCTAGACAAACGCTCTAAGCTCCCGATTATCTAGATAAGACTCATATACATGACAATCATTAGACCCATCTGTAATAGAGCTTTGGGGCTCCAATAAGTCCTTAGAATTCCTCTCGTATTCATTCCTTACAATCCACAATCCTTCGTAAATTCCTTAATGCTCCTTACTTTGTACTCACAAAATAACCCTTGATGACCTCAATGTGCCGTTTGTTGCTGATTTGGCCCGATTCCGATATCAATCTTTTCATGACAAACTTCATTTCCACTTAGACTAGTTTCAAACCTCGCAACCTCTTCAATTCCTGATAATCCTCCAAGGCGTCTGAAAAGAAGATGGCCTCGTGACCTTCTAAGTTGAACTTTTATTTGAGTACTTCCACCGGGTAGTTTCTCTACTTGCCTTTATGTCGGGACATGATTTATCTTTCATTAAATTTACTGGATGCATTCTGGATATATGTATGTATTCTGGACATGATTTATCTTTCATTAAATTTATTTCTGGAAAAATTTCTGGATACAGTTGTAAATTTCAATAAATATATTTTTTAAATAACTTAATTTTAGCATTATTATTATCGCTAAGGTCAACAATTATTTTTATATAAGTATATATATATATATATATATATATATATATATGTATATATATATATATATACATATATATATATATATATATTGTGTATATAGTGTTTAATGCTTGATTTTTTTTTTTTTTTACATCAAGGGGATGGATGGATCTTTACTCTAGAATGATAATTATACCCAAAATATTACTTCTTTAAAGAGCTGACAATAGTTATAAATAATTATGAGTTATAAATAATGCTAAAACATTATCATTTTCGCACTCCGCAAAGAAAGATGGGAACATCTCTCCTCTCCGCATTATTCCATGGTCCATATTCCCCTCACATTTGAATTTATATTCCCCATCACAAATCAGAGAGTGGAAGATGAAAAATGGGCGAGAAAATGCAAGAGGTGGAAAGATAACATCGGATGGCGACAAAAAGGAAAAGGGAAGTCCTCCTTGTAGAGTCTTTTCTCTTCTTTTTTATCGATTTTTCAAGTCTCTTCACGCTCCTGAGTCACCTCAACTTAGTCTAACATAATTGTTATTTCATTACATTAGCATAATTGATGTTTCACATTATACGAGTGGCGTGGCCCAATGGTAGAGCACTCAGTAGCCAAACAGGATGTCCTAGGTTCTAATGCCATATGCTTAATGATTTTTACTTCGGATCTAGGATATTCCTCGGACTCACTCAGCCCCTATGAAGTGGGTATCCAAAATAACGGGAACATCAGGCGTTCAATCGTGATCTAGGACAAATCATCTTCATCCACAAACGTTGTCCATGAGAAAATATCCGATATCCGTGTACTCAACCCCTCCATGGTTTGTAGTGGGATTGTTTTGTTTTTTTAATATTATGCATTATTTATTAATATAATATGATCAAAATTCAAAAAATTGTACGCTATAGTTCGTATCTAAAAAACAACATATATATACTGTTCATTCCACGTAACCAAATATTAGCAAAAAATACACCTACATAAACGTACTCGTAAACATTAAAATAAACCTATCAGCATCAATGGCTTATTAAAAATGCTTATTGAGAATAATAAGAAAAAGACCCCGAGTCTTTTCCAAAGAAAACCTAAAACATTTCGGGCAGCACTAGCATGTACATATCCGTTGTATTATGTAGCGAAATTAATGTAGCCAAATTCCGTGTTGTCGTAAAGCAAGGAAGGGTGCTTAAATAAATAAATATTTGCCATTGATGCTTTTTTTTTATACACAAATTGAAATTTTAAATATAAAACCACTCTTTAAGCGATTACATTACTCGGTCTTATTATGATCCATCATTTGGCTGGCTTCTCCAGGACTACAAAGAGGAGATTTGTAAAAAAAAAAAACAGAATGATTTTTTAAAGAAATATGGAAATTAGTTGGTATGATTTTGTAATGAGGCAAATGGTGCAGTGGTTAGCATAACTATCTATTATGTCCAAGATCGCGGAGCCGAGCTTTAAAATGTTTTTAATGGGAGAAAAAAATCCCGTGCGCTATCAGATATTGTTTAAAGATTTCTATTCTAATTATACCTGTATTGGAAAAATATGGGAATCCCACTGTAGTATCGTCCGATTAGCCATAGCAGAACAAAGTGACGTTAAATAAACAAATAGACAAGGTGACAAACCTCTATGAGTAATAAATTGGAAATGACTTCCATCAGGCAGTTTAAATAACATACTTGTTGTCTGTTCATTTAACCTCACTTTTTGTTGCTATGGCTAATCGGACGATGCTACAGTGGGAGCTGTAAATTTTTCCTATCCAGGTTTAATTAGGATCGGGATTTTTAACGAGTACCTGATATCGTACAGGCTCGGGACACCTGTTTAACGTCCCTTCCGAATGCGGCGTTACTAAGTATTTTTTACTCCCTTTAAAAATCCTAGGGCCACCTTCCTGGCTACGAAACCGCGATCTTGGGATTAGTAGTTTGTTACGCTAACCACAAGACCACAGGTCGCCTCCTAAATAATACTTAATTACCCTTAATCTTCTAATTCTTCTCTAATACTTAATTACCGTTTCTATCTTAGTTTCTACTACCCTTTTGTTAATTATTATCTTTGTTTGGTGTTCTAGTACACATTAAATGCTACAACTAATCTTGCTCTAAAGGACACACGAAAGAGCGTACATGTAAAGAGGTTCGATCAAAGCTTCCTTGCAGAACACACGCGATCCCGCATTCTCTCCTTTTATCTTAGACAGCTTCACCTTCACGCACCGCACACTTACATTTTTTCGTGTCACTGCATGAAAAGGTTAACGATACAATACATTAACATAATAATACACACATTTATAGCACACTTATTCTTGTAAAAAATATTTAATTCTTCCTCTCGACAAAGGATCCCTCAAAATAGTATATTCTTTTGGTCTCGGCGTTGTTCAAATCACATAATCTGGTATTTTCAATGGAAGATATCTGTAATTCACGGGGCGATCTGTTGTCTAATGGTTATCATAAATATCTAATAAAGGTGGTGGTCCTAGGATTTTTTAAGGGAAGTAAAAAATCCTTGGTTATGCAGTCCATTGGAAGAGACGTTAAGCGGGGGTCCCAAACCAGTACGGTGTCAGGTACTCCTTAAAAATCCCTATCGTAATTAAACCTGGATAGGAAAAATTCAGAGCTGTATGTAGCATCTGTAAAATGTAGCATCGTCCGATTATCCATAGCAGCATAAAGTGACGTTTAATGAACAAACAACAGCTGCAATTCAGAACTTATTTTCCTTTCTAAGCCTTATAAGTTTCACTATATTCTTCAGAGCAGTAAATAGGTTGCTAAAATATACCGAAATTTACAGACATGTCTTTTTTCTTCTTGTTTCCATCACTAACAAATTGACGAATCTATGGTTTGAGAGGAACAGATATAATTATGATTATGTTAGCAATTCTCTTGGAAAATTCAAATCAATAAAAATTTGATGAGGCTTTTCGATTTCACAAGAAAAAAATATTAGCCATAAAATTGTACTGTCACCTAAGTATCGTTAACAGCAAAAAATTGACTCATATTCCATACAGATTTCGGTTCGGGCGGAAAAATAGAAAAGAATAATATATATATATATATATATATATATATATATATATATATATATATATATATATATATATATATATATATATATATATATATATATATATATAATAGACTTTTTTTTCTCTCTACCATTTTTTTAAATATTTTATTTTACCTTCCCAATATTTAACAGGATTCTAAATCGACTCCTTCTACACAACTAGTGATTCAAAAACTCGATGTTGCGTGCAAATTCATTTTTAATTTATCTTATGTTTTTTTAAAATATTAACTTCCTATTAAATTCAACATTCTCGCTTATTCAGATAGATTTAATCTTATAAATCTAATTTACGAATTTTTCAAGTTGTTAATATAGTGCCAGTACTGCTTTTATTTATTTTTTTTGAACAAGAAGACTATGACTATTAAGAAACATATATCAACTTAAGATCAACTACAAATTTCTTTTTTCTCGTAATTATAAGAAATAACTAAGTACGCTGTTGTAGAAACCAGATAGGTGTTAAATTAATTTAATTACGAATTTCATGTAATTCTCTTGTTATCTCAATCATTAATAGTAAATCATTTAATTTATGTAGTAATTGTCAGTATCATATGT
The DNA here is from genome assembly GCA_037127475.1 of Arma custos. Classification (NCBI taxonomy): domain Eukaryota; kingdom Metazoa; phylum Arthropoda; class Insecta; order Hemiptera; family Pentatomidae; genus Arma; species Arma custos. The sequence continues at coordinate 82,216,638 of CM073760.1, read as the reverse complement.
CAACTGTCATGGCGTCGGACGAGGCAGATTTCTTAGAAGCTCTCGAGTTTTTAAATAGTCTTACGCAGTTGAAGATAAAAGATTCTATAAAAGAAGGTATTTATAGACGTATTGACTCCTTGAAATTAATATTTGGGCATCTCCGAAGAGATAACGAGCGGTTGGAGAGTGAAAGGAAAGAGATCTTGAAATTAACCTCAACACCACGTTTTGCCGTTGCCCCTTCTTATGCAGAAATAACAGGTAACAAAAGACCTACAGTTAAAGAATTTAAAGTGTTCATAGAAAAAGTAAATCCGGATAGTACAGATGATACAAAAACCCTTTTCAAGAACGCTATTAATCCCAGAAAGTTACGAGTTGGGATAAAAACATTAAGAGGGACCAAGAACGGAGGTTTAATTATAGGTTCAGAAGCAGAAGCCGATCTTAACCTTATCAAAAATGAAATCGTCAGTAAGCATGGAAACAATTTGATAGTGAAAACTCTGAAAAAAAACAACCCTATAGTTATTATAAAAAATATTCCTCAAGACTTAAAAAAAGAGGAAATAGTTCCAACAATTATTGAGCAAAATAGGTTACAAGAGGAGGACTTGAAACTAAAAACAATTCTGTCGAACCAGCACAGGAACACAGATGGAGGTTCACTGATTAAAATATGGAAGCACGCAATTGTGGAGATAACTCCCAAAGCGAGAAAGTTGCTGGCTGGCAGGGCGTTCGTGGACATGGTGACCTGCTCCGTGGAAGATTATCACTCGGCTCCGAGGTGCTACATCTGCTCCAGGATAGGTCATACCAAGAAGTTCTGCACGGCCGTCCAGCCTACGTGCCCGCTCTGCTCGGAGCCCCACAGCCTGAGGGAGTGCCGATCTGAGGCACACAAATGCATCAATTGTGTGAGTCATAATAATAGAGTAAATATTAAGAGGAAAGTAGATTCTAATCACCCTGCATTATCTAGAAATTGTCCTTCTTACAAGGCGGCTGTAGATAGAATAATTGCAAATACAGACTATGACTGACAAACTAAATAACTACAACAACGGTAGATTATCGTTAGCCTGTAAAACTTTTAACTATATAAAAAGCAATTTACTAATAAATTGTTTAAAAGTAAATAGTATAAATTTGATAGTAAGTTATATGCTAATCAATATTAAAAATATTAAGAATAGTGGAACATTTATAATTAAATCATATCTAAATACAACAAATACATTTATAAAGTCATCAATAGCAGAAATTAACCAACAACTTTCAACTGCTATCATCTGGAACTTGCGGTATCCAGTTAATACTTATAAGATATCACTTTTGAGTTGTACTGAAATGAATAGGAAAATGTGTATAAGTAAACATATGTTTTCAAGTGACTTGTTCTAGTAATATAAACATGAAAGTTTTACAACTAAATACTAAACATTCTAAATACTGTACAAATTTACTGCAACAAATTATAAACAAGAAACAATTAGACATTTTACTGATTCAGGAACCATACTCCTACAACAAAGATATCACAGGCTACAGAGGATACAAAATTTATCAAACATATGACGACATCCCTAGAGCAGCTATAGTAATTGCAAATCCTAACCTAGACAGCTGTTTGATAACACAATTTTCAGATCGAGATATGATAACAGTGGAGGTTATTACAGGGAGAGACAAATATATCCTTGCTAGCTGTTATTTCGATATTACTAGGGACATAAATATCGATTTAAATAGGCTTAATAAATTTATCACAAGCTATAGAGGTTATAATATAGTGATAGGCGTTGATTCGAACAGCAGATCCAAAGTGTGGCATGATAAGATTTCTAATACAAGGGGATTACTTTTGGAAGAGTTCATCGTAACTAATGAGTTATTAATAATGAACATGAAGTCAAATATTCCTACTTTTGATGGGCATCAAGGGAAGAGTAATATTGATTTAACTCTGTCTAATATACAAGCTACAGGACGAATAAAAAACTGGACCATTTCAAACGAAACTAATCTTACAGACCACAACTGTATTCTATTTGAAATTAAATGTAATAGGCCTTTTGAAAATACAAATAAAACAAGAAAATACTTTACCTCAAATGCTGATTGGAATAAATTTGAGACTAACTTACTAACACAACTTGAAAAAGAATTTATACCGCGTACTGAAAACAAATTTACAGCTGAAGAACTACAAAACTATATTATTGAATCACTACAGTATATGAGCACAAATTTAATTTCCAGAATGATGACTAAAATGATAATTAAAGCTTCAAATATGACGTTTAAAAAATCAAGTAATAGCCCCCGTATAAAACAATATAAGTCTGTTCCTTGGTGGAATGATGAACTGTCAGCCCTGCGTAAAAGAACGAACAAGCTCAGGCAGCAATATCAGAAGATTAAAAACAACCAAGAACTCAGAAATAAAGCTAGAGACAGCTATCTGGAAAGTCGCCATCTTTACCAGAAATTAATTAGGCAATCCAAAATGGAATCTTGGAAATCGTACTGCACTAACGCTAAACCATGGGACTGGACTTATAAATGGTCTGCAGGAAAAGTAAAAAATCAAATGCTTTTAAAAACCATACAAACATCGACTAACAACCAGTATACCAACAATCTAAAGGAGACTTTGAACCAGGTAATGACCGACCTAATAAATGTAGATACTCCTGAATCAGATGACAGCAGACATACTACAATTAGATCGAATGTTATGATACCTCCGGATACAACTGATGACTTACCAATAGAGGACCATGAAATTTCGATCGCAATCAAATCGTTAAAAACAAAAAAATCTCCGGGTTACGACGGGATTACTCCTATAATTTTCCAAAAAGTCTTCGAATTTGTACCAAATTTAATACTACATTGGTACAAATTGCTCTTCAGAAGAAACGAATTTCCAGACAACTGGAAAATTGGTCTATTAGTCTTAGTACCGAAACCCTCTAGCACTAAGCTTAGACCAATTAGTATGCTTCCGATCATGAGCAAAATTATCGAGAAAATCGTTAAAAACAGACTAATTAATTTTCTTGTTAAAACCAAAACTGTAAACAAAAATCAATTTGCATTTATGCCGAAGACTGGAACATTAAACGCATTACATTCACTGACCACCAATATCAGCGAAGCTCTAAATAAAAAAGATCAACTTCTAGTTATCAGCCTTGACATAAAAGGGGCTTTTGACAATGCTTGGTGGCCTGCTATATTAAATAATCTCAAAAAATATAGATGTCCAAAGAATTTATATTTATTGATTAGAAATTTCCTTGAAAATAGACGGTTACTTTTTACATCGAATACCATTTCCTGCTTAAAAACTCTAACGCTAGGAACACCACAAGGATCATCTCTATCGCCCATTCTTTGGAACATTTTAGTTAATACACTTTTCGACATTGACTTACCAACTGACTCAAAATTAATTATTTACGCCGACGATATATTAATTTTAATCAGAGGAAATTGTTTTCAAAATTTAAAACAGATAGCAAACACAACTTTAATCAAAATACATGAGTGGACAAAAACATGCAAGTTAGAACTCAACACAAGGAAAAGCAAATACATTATTTTTAGCAGAAAAAGGTATTTACCGGATTTAGACATTGTCATTGGCAATGAGCAATTGGAGAGCACTCAAACATTGACCTTTCTTGGCGTAGAGTTCGATAGAAAAATGAGTTGGTCGAAACACATAGAAAGAGTTTACGTCAGGACTATGCAAACAGTTAACTCCCTGACTATTGCTGCAAGAACAACCTGGGGCCTCGGGGCTGAATGTTTGAAGACAATATACGAGGGGGCATTGATTCCCAAAATGCTTTACGCGGTGTGGATTTGGCATAGAGCAATTGAGAAAAAATGCCATCTACGGAAACTTCAGAGACTGCAAAGAATCATAGGTATCAGGATTGTCAAGGCATATAAAACTATATCATATGACGCAGCTTGTGTCTTAGCAGGAATTGTACCCATCGATCTTAAAATTAGTGAAATCGTACAACTCTCATCGATTAAATTGCGTAACGATAACTTTAGAGAAATCGAACATAACATGATAGAAAGGGAATCTGAACCTTTTGATTGGTTACACCCATCAACATTTGCCAAACTTTACACGCACTTGACACAACATAACGGAACGGGTACAGAAATCACTAACATATACACAGACGGAAGTAAAGAAGGCAATAATGTAGGCTGTGCTTGGCTACTTTGGGACACGAATGGGAAGATGCTATGTGCCCAGTACAAACTAGGCTCTACAAGTTCCAACAACCAAGCTGAGAAGTACGCAGTCGTAAAAGCGACAGAATTCCTTCTTGACCTTCCAAACAACATACATACAGACATAGTCATACACACAGATAACAAAATCTTGATACAATCAGTTCTCAACACAGACGTACATGACGAGCTTACCGAAAATATCAGAATGAACTTGTGCACACTTAGGCTTCTAAATTTCTCGGTAAAAATAATATGGGTAAAGGGTCACTCTGGTATCGAGGGCAATGAGATAGCGGATAAATTAGCAAAAGAGGCAGCACAAAGTGATATGTCTCCATCTTATCAAAAAACACCAATTTCGTTCATAAAATTCAAAATTAGGGAAGAATCAATTATGAGGTGGAATGAACGGTGGACTATTTCAAATAAATCTCCTAGTTTGCATAGGTTCATTCCAAAACTAACAAACAATAACTACAAATTAATAAAATCCACTAACTACAAACTAACTCAGGTTTTAACTGAACATGGACATACCAAATCATATTTACACAGATTTCACATAACCAACGATAGTACTTGCTCGATAGACAAAGAAGAACAGACATTTAAACACATAATATATGACTGCCAATTGTATGAAGGACAAAGATCAAAATTAATTATCTCCACAATATTAAGAGGGAAAGTTTGGCCAGTTGCTGAACATGACCTATACAATCACTTTCGACCCGAACTCACTAAATTTATTTATAGTATTGATTTTGAAAAGTTGACATCCATATAAGAAACTCCCTGTACTATACTAGGAAAAAAAAAAAAAAAAAAAAAAGATAATCATTGTGTAAGTATTGTAATTTTAAATTAAAAAAAAAAAAAAATGTTAATTGTTAAATTTATAGTTGTTAAATTAGTTAATTATGTTAAGTTGTAACAGCATGTATATAATAATGTCTTTTGGATATATTTTAGAATTGTCCAACTGTAGTTAACTATTTGTAAAATGAATTTATAATGCACATAGTATACTCACGTATGGAATGTGCTAACAAATAAACGGTCCTTTCAAAGGGTTACTTTGAAAGAAAAAAAAAAAAAAAAAAAAAAAAAAAAAAAAAAAAATGTAGTAATTGTATCTAAAGTCAGATCTGTAAATTATATTTGGTTTAAGGATTGATTTTTGTATATAAATTCTTATTTAAAATACACTCATTATTCATTATTGCATTGTTGATAGTTCGATAGAGGTATTAACATTGAATTAATGGTAAAACATACCTCTGGAAAGGAATCCAATTTAAAACGATTTCAGGGCATAAAAATAAATAGCATTTTTGAGTAATTATCACCAATGATTACTCTTGGTATCCCAAATCAAATTATAAGATAAATAACCTCATAAAGGACAGAAAACAGAATTTATAAAATGGCAAATATTAATTTCAACAAGACAAAATAATACCTACTATTGATAAATTGAATTAATAAACCATTTTTAATTTCTTATAACATAGCAGTGTTGTCGGAGTTGAAATTTCTGGAATGAGGACATCAACATTACTGGTAAATTAAACGTTAGAGAGATAATGAACATTTTTTCAGAGTTCATTAAATTCACTAGACCAACATCAATAGTTATAGTGATTAAAATTAGAGCGAATCAATTTGTAATTAATTTATTGATAATATGCGTTGCCTTTGGAATGGAGATCTAATAGTTGTACTAATGAAGACAGGGGAAACCCTATGCATAGTAATAAGCTCTGTCGTCCCATCAATCTCATCCACGTGTAAGTCTGCTCAAATATCTAAGGAGTACTTCGCCTTTACTTATCAGGTTAAAGATTAAGTTAGTTTTTATAAAATACAGACCTGGATTTTTAAATATTTCATAAAAATTAAGTTTTGCACTTATTATTATTGCAATTATTGTTATTATCCGAATCATGTCTCCTCCGAACGACCAGACACTAAATGTAAATGCAATATGGATTAGGTAAAAACAATAATAACCCGCAAGAGGAAATTTAAATACGCTGTTGCTGAAGTTATACGCTCCCCCGAGTTCCTGAGTACACTACACCGTCCATTAGCACACCCAATGCTCAAAACACATGTCACCTCTGGCTGCCAGGCATTAGCCAGTAAAAAACACCTATCGAGGCACAATAATGTTGCTAAGGTCATACGTTAGGCTCTGGCTCAAAAATAAAAATTAATAACCAGTCATCAGCCGTTTCACAGATACCGGCCTCAGGCAATATTAGAAAAAGCATAATTCAAACTGTTCTGGGATCAAGCTAAGATGGCTGACCATAATATTCCTTACAATAGACCAGATATACTGATCATAGATAAAGAAATAAAGAAGGCCATCATCATCGATATTCCTTTTTTTGATAATCCTTCTAAAACGTTGAGCGAATAAAATCGAAAGAACCAAGAGCTATGCGAGGAATTAAGGTATCTTTATCAACTGGTGGAAGTAAAAATACTGCTGATTATAGTATCCAGCAATGGTTTAATTCGTGAGGAAACAATTTAGTCTATGAAGGAGCTTGGAATAAGTTGGGGACAAGAAGTGCAGAAAGCGGCTATGATAGGAAATACCAGCAACGTCCGAAAATTCCTCAATATTCCAAATTAATCATAAAATGAACCATACTCTTGGCCATCGTTCGGGTTGGTGTATTTATCCGGCATAAACCGAGAAATCAAAAATACTAATAATAAGCCTTAGCGAAAAGATAGGTCACTTGCCGATACTACCAAATTCTTCTTAAGAACACCCATCCATGGGTTACTACCCAAACTTAAAGGACTGGTTATCATACATCATAATAATAGAACACGGTAGATTTTTTAATATAGCAGCTGTTTAATATAGTAGGTGTCCTCAGAGTAATGCACTTAAATGGATTTATCGAACTAATATTTGTTTCGTTTTTTAAACTGCACCATAACAACTAAAGAAGGATATGGAGTTCGATTGATGTTCATAAATAGATTAAGTGATTTATCTATCTTGGCTCTCAGCAACACTGGGCTTTATATAAAATAAGGATTGAATCTGTTGACATAAATTTGCTGCCCCAGTGGTTTCTCCATTGTCGTCATTTTGAAGAAAAGGAAGATAACTAAAGGCACTCCAAACGGGAACTTAGATAAGCTCATGCAAATTTGTTTGAGTGGAGCAGAAGTAAAAACGGTATTGATCTACTTGATTACATGTTTTTGGAAACATAATGAAAAAACATTATTCACTCTCTACATTGTCTCATCGCAATTTCAATCAGTGTCTATCCGCCCCCGTTGTTTAGTCACCGAGTTACAATTAGTCAATGATTGCCACAGATTTTAATAAAAACGGCAAAACCTTTTATCCAGCTTTGAATTTGCACATCCTATTAAAAAATGTTACTAGAAGCAAATGAATACATTACCAATTTTACAGAAAGTAAGGTCCCTCATAGTATTTATTTTTAATAAACAAAAAAAAATTGATTCAATATAATTCTATAGTATTAATCCATACTAATGCTTACAAAAATATAATACTAAAGTTTAGCGATTTTGGTATTTTTCGGGCGTATGTATCTGGATTTACTTATAAATCCATCCATTTAAAATTATTATTCATAATTATCTTATTATTAAATAAAACTTATTTATCTTGTCCCCTAATGATATAATATTTCAGCAGTAGTTTTGACAAATTAAACAATTATATTCGTGTGTCATGATTGAGGAGCAGTGTTCAAATGTTGTTGTTATTTGATTTTAAGGGCAAACAACTGCTGATGGTCATTATTTCCTTCATAACTAACACAGGTCTGCGATGAAAAAATTGTAGCATATTTAACTAGTGGGTTTAACTGTATTTTTTCTTGCTGATTACCGAAAAAATTACATCACCTCTAAATAAGTCACAAATTTCAGCGAAAGTTTTAGGGTCTAGACTTAAATAAAGACATATGTTAGCCTCCGGTATTTCATTCTCATGGTACCAATTTAGAGAAAAGGAATTTGTCCCTTTTTTTTACACAAGAGAGTGGCCTAGTTTTCTGAAAAAATGACCTGGAATCATGGAAATGTTCAAAATCACGTATGAACTAGAGGAATGGAGACTTTTCATCGATTCACCAACAAGGAGTATGAAAGCTGTACTTCTTCATAATGGTAACCGATGGTAACCGGCTACTCTGACCATAAATGCACCATTTGTGGGGATTTGAAAGTTATTGCCATGTCACTAGGTCAACAAAGTTGTTACACAAAGTTTCCATGTTTCCTCTGCGAATGGGATAGCCGTGACAGGAAACACCGTTATTTCAAATAGACGTGACAAAGGCTCTTATTTCTGGAGTTAAAAAAGTTGAAAGACAAAGTTTAGTGGATCCTAAAAAGATCTTAGTTCCACCACTTCATATCAAATTGGGGCTAATGAAACAGTTTGTGAAAGCATTACCTAACAAAAAAGTAAGGTGTTTCAAGTATCTTTGTGAACAGTGTCCTGATGTATCCGATGATAAGCTGAAAGAGGGAGTCTTTGTTGAGCCTGATATCAGAAAACTTTTAAAAGATGAAAGCTTTGCCACCTAAATAGAAGGAAAAAAATGCGTGGAATTCATTCAAACTTGTTGTATCAGGTTCTCTTGGAAACAATATAGACCCTAACTACAAAACTTTGGTTGCTGAATTGTTACAAAACTACAAAATGCTGGGCTGCAAAATGAGTTTCAAAGTCCATTTCCTTCACTCACATCAGGGCTACTTTCCATAAAATCTTGGGGCTGTAAGTGAGGAACAAAGACAACGTTTCGATCAAGATATAAAAGAAATGGAGCACAGATACCAAGGTCGATGGAATGTCTACATGATGGCAGACTAATGTTAGATGTTAAAAAGGGAAAATTCACAAGAAACAGCCGAAAAAGTATCAAAAGAAGCTTTGATGGAAAAAGAAAATGTTTTTACAAAGAATTACAATAACTTTACAACACATGTGTATCACTTTTATCCTCAGTTCAGCTAGGTATCGTTGTTGTTTTTTTTTGCTTTTAGTTCTTGTTAAAATAATCAAAACAAATTCAAAATTTTCCGTGTTTTGTACTTTTTCCAAAAACCAAAAAAAATGTCATTTTTAAAATTAGTGCAATAAACTACATAAAGATCAGTTAACTAATTCAAAACAATTTTTTTTTTTTGCAGACCTGTGTAATTAGTGGTTAATTATTTTATTTTTATTTTATAGCATATTGTGTTGTTATACTAAAACTTACGGGTTCAAATCTGGCTGTGGCAAATAAATTATTTAATCACTTAACAGCCACGGAAATTTGCAGACCCTCTGCAGCAAGAGCCCTAGCCTGCCGTCAGTGGGTAGCCTAAAGTGAGTGGAACAAACTGGTGGTTTAGTGTGACTTCGGACAAATAACCTTCCTGCACAACCGTTGGCCTAGAACTACTACATACTGAACCCAAGATTTTTCATGGATTGTAGAGGCTTTTTTTTATTATAGTTTTTATATTACATTTTAGATGTTTATTATATAGTGTTATATCTCATTTATTTTCTAATTATTATTTTATTTTTAATACCAGCTGTTAGGCCTCGAAATGTGAACTTGCTTAACTTAACTTTTAGTTTTTGAATTAATTGAATCCATGTATTTTTGATTTTTCTTATGGAGAATAATGGTTTTTTGAAGTGACTTATAATATAATTTAGTGAAAAAGAACACTTTTTCAACAGACAAGGTATGTCCCGGTATGTTTAATAAATGTTAAAATATTATTAGCATATTGTTCGTTATATGACTTACCTACTAGAATTTATGTGTCTTTGACTTTGATAAACTGCGCAGCAAAAGGAGGCTAATTGACCAATAACATAGATTTCCTTGTTATTAATTGTAACTTTTAATTGTGTATAATAGTTTGTTATTTACTATCTTTAAACCTGATATTGTATGTTTATAACTTGTTCATAAATTTTTTTAGGAGTAGTAGCTATTTATAAAAACCTTCTTGATGTGCTTTAAATATTAATTATATTTTATAAATATAATTATTTGTTTTTATGATTTTTTTTACTTTGTATTTTATGATTAAAAATAAATCTTAATTTTATTCTAACATATGAATTATTATTTTATTTATTTTTTTACAGCTCTACAGTCCAGGATGAACCTTAGCCTCCCCTGCAATCCTCCTCCAGTCCTACCGATTCAAAGCTTTTGTTCTCCAGCTTCTTATGGTCGCCCTTATTAGATCGTCTTCCACATCTTGAAGCCAGCGTTTACGCGGTATTCCTTTCCTTCTTTTGGCAAGAATCCTATGATGGATCATCTTTTTTGGCATTTGATCATCATTCATAAATGCCCTACCCAACTAATTCTCCGGGACTTGACAAACCTGACGATGTCCTAGTTCTCGATAATGGCATTGATTTCAGCATTTGTCCTTATTCTCTATTCTCCATCAACCAGGACTCCTCTATAAAAACTTCAGCCTATTTGACGTTAAAACACTCGCAGAGCTGCTTTTCAGTGGCGTAGGTGACAATTGGCCTAATCAAGCTTTTATATAAAGTCATCTTTGTGTACCAGGAGAGTACACTTGATCTCATCACTTTTCCCAATCCAAAATAGGTTCTATTCCCAGCCATGTTGTGTTTCCTTGTTTTCACCGTTGATTTCTACTCGAAGATAGGTAAAGCCCTTTACACACTCGAAAAAATATTCACCAATTTTCAGGTCAATCTAAACTAAAATATTAATTTATTCCACTAGTAAATTTTTAAATTCTTATATTATTAACTTGTAATTGTATTAATTGATCTGTAGATATAAAAATCACATGTAATATCCTTATCTATGTATATCCTAACATTAATAAACAGTCCTTACATGGCATTACTATAGAAGATCGACAGAAAAAAAACTCCCTATTAGTATTATTTTGACGAATTAACAATATTATAATGTGTCAAATTAGAAGTATCAGTTTGATTTGGCCTGAAAACTTTATTTTGTATCTTGATTTGTATGCACGAAATTATGGTTCCCACATTATTTAGTCTACAAAAAAAAAAAAAAACGAAGATTCAGATTCTTTTTACATCAGAGACAGTTAACAAGATATTAAAGAAAAGTAAGTTTAAATACCTTATGGTCCGTTTTAGCTTGTAGTGACGGTTACTTGTACTAGCTATGATAAGATCCTTAACACATTCCACTGAACATTCCAGAGTTCGATTTCACTAGACCTTATATTGGAAAACCGGCTTGAGCTTGTCTTCTATGTTATAAGATACCATACTAATTAATTCGTTATCGATTTAAGGGGAAACCTATAAAGCCTTATGTAGTAAAGCCGAAGAAACATCAATAGTATTCGTTATTCTAAATTTTATTTTTTAAAATCTCATACAAAATAATTATTAAACAAATAAAAATATAAATAATAAATATTAGATAAATTAATATTTGGCCGCTGTGATTTGGGAGCTGAGACCGAAAATAGGTAGAGAGTTGAAGAAACGTAGACCATAAGAACGTCTTAGAAAAAATTAAAATCAGATTACTGACACTCAGAGTTACATAAGGAAAATATTTAATTTAAATTTAAGTACATCTGATTTGGAAAAGCTTTACGGCTTTGCATTTTGGACTGAAATAATAGGTTCAGAATAAAGTTAAACGTCGTGGAACCGCATAAAATGTGTACATAACGTAATAAAGGATAAAAGGAAGATATGTAATAATGAAACGTAAACAAAAATATATATGTTTCAATTGTAATAATAATATTACCGAAGCTATTAAAAAAAATAATGTCTTAATAATAGCATACATATAGTAATGATAACAGTTGAGTTATAGAGGAAGGGATGTAAATGATAGAATGGAGAACCTAGAAATTAAAATATTAAAATAAAATGTCATCCTGAATGGTCATTGAAGCGAAATAAGTTCATTATTATATAAGTGTAACTGTTATGTATAAAATAATTTATTTAAGTAAAGTGCCTCGGTGATCCGTAAACCACTAATCGTTAATGGGCTTATGTTTGATTGTTTTTTTCATGTATAATAGCATAGAGAAATCATTCACTTCACTGCTCAAGTAAATATATAAGTACATCTATTTATGGTTTTTAATTTTTAATTAACTAATATAATAATATAAACTTATTTTATGTTATAAATGACTAATGTACATCTATAGACTCTCATAGTGAACTTTATAAGAGAAACTTATTTCTCTGAACTATTATTTTCAGTAATGAATCATTATACCAACCAAGAAAATAAAAATATCCTACCCACCTTCCATCAACATTTTAGACTTTATGTTTCAAGAAATGTATAATACAAAGGTTTAATTTTTGAAAAATCCACGGTTCACCGCCCGCCTTATGTTTCTTAGATCCTCTAAAATTTTTACCCAATATGACTATAATTGGAAGTATGTAAGAAATGTTCGTTTATTTTCATTTAGTAAAGATTTATCACGGTATAGAGATAGAGGTAAAATAATAACTGAGAAATATAATTTTTGACATTTTCAATATCTAACCTTTGTTGTTGGCTATAATAAAAACCTTAATTAGTTCACCATAATTAATATAAATTAGTTTGTAGTTCGAAAACTTTACCTCTCCCACAATATTCCTGATGCTCAATGAATGATAATTATCCTGACTCTATATCAAAGCGACAAGGTAAGGGACATTATTCAATTGCGTGTCGGTGGACATTATTCACTTCCATTATACACATGTATTTGTAAATAATAAACCATTGTGAAATGACTGATGATCATTGCATTATGGCTAATTACTTGTTTATAATGGAAATTAATAATGTCTTCACACTACTGTAGTCTAATTTTAAGTGTTATAGTGAAAATTAAAGAGAAAAAAATATTTATTTATACCATTACATTATGATTATTAATTTATTTTCTTTAAATTTATAATTAATTCATAATCAGTGGAATTGATGAAAATCAACTGCACTACAAACTATAAAATACGTTCGGGAAAAGCCATGATGAGTTCCTAAGATAACGTAATCTACCATGTTCGACTTTCATACACCAAACATCATCCATCTGACGAATGATGGATCTGACGCCAATGCAAACATCATACGTTGCATTCTGTAAGCAACATGTAAAATGATTCGACCTACTTAGGAAGCTTGTTGCGAAGGGTCCTTACACCTATGGGGCCCACATGCATCCGAAACCATATGGGTTCGACATGCTTGACCTAGATCATGTACAGAGTTAAGGTGAATAGTCGATCGTCTATTTGGATTGAAAATAATTTTAATCCCGATACGTGCCCATCATTTTTTCTAATTAAAGTTGAAAATTAATATTAGCAATGGCCACCCCTCCTATGTCGAGGGCCTAGAAATCCCTGATTTTATCCTTTGAATCCTGAAGGCACTAGGAGGAAGGATTTTATTATTATATGGGGTGATGTTTTGTACGTTATAATTTATTTACTAATAAAAATTAAATAATCATGTATTATTAAATTTAACTAAACAATATTTTAACTTATTTATACTTACTTCTTTGCTAATTAATAAAGTCCATTAAACAAGTTAAATAAAATAGTCACAATAGATTTTGTTTCTAAATTTAATAAATATAGAAAATAAATAAAAGAAAAAAAAATGCTACTGCAACTTATAAACGGTCTTGGGGCTCAGTAAATAGTAGATAGTGAACAAGTCTAGGAACAGCCGTGGTGGAGTAAGGTAGTTCTAGATCACGCTTGGTCGCCAGATTTTTGCCTGTTAATAATCTCCACAACCGGATTGAACCCAAAACTTTCAGAATCGCAACGCAGCACTCAACACTACTTACGATACTTAATGATTTTATAGAGACTTAATAAAAAACTATTTCGCTCTGTGCTTTAATCAATTTACATTAAAGTAAATTGTATTGATGTTAAAAATAATCATTTTATGTAGGTACTGTTATTTTTGAAAGTGGTATAAGTCCATTTTGATATAAAAAAATTGTTTATGTATATATTTTTAAATTTATTTATTGATATTTACAACTGTATTACAATAATACAACAAGCAAATAAGCTGAGTAATACATAAAGACATGAGAATGACAAGTTGAGTAACTACCCACTGGTAGTACTCAAATAAAAAGTTCAACTAAGAAGGTCACGTGGCCATCTTCTTTTCAGACGGAGGATTATCGAGAATTGAAGAGGAAGCTTGAAACGAGAGGGTTTGAGTGGGAATGATGTTTATATTTTAAAATTATTTTAATGATTATTATTTCACATTAAATTTCAAACGTGAATAGCATTAAAAACATCACTCGTTGCTAAGTGCTAAGTGTTAAAAAAAAATTAATCGTTTGCCTATTTTTTTAAGCTGATTCAAATGGAAACCCTTACATATCGGGAATATGAGGCGGGGAGATGCAAAAAGGGGTAAACCCATACTTTATCATTTATGTTTTTTCACAAAGTTAGCGTCTTCTATACGAAGCACTATGTACGTATGTGCGAAAGAAAGTAACCTTCCCTTTAATGCTATTAGTTGTTCTTTATTTTATTCAGTCTTCTTTTTACAATTAACTTTCAATAATAAACTGTAAATGTATTGTTGTGCTCAATGTATTGATTTATTGTGTTCAATTTATTATTTTATTGCTTAATCATGGCTAAACATCCTAAAGTAAACACAAAATCGCCTAGAAAAAAGTCTAGGAATGAAATGAATCGGAAGCGGAATTCGTCAAAACATCAACCAATCAAGTTTGTACCATTTTTATTTACCATTTTTTATTCGTTTTTATGTTTATCGATTCCAATCTAATTTATTAAAATTGAAAAATAGATATTCTCCTTCTGGAATTTGTGTCTAGATACTGGAATGTAAACACATTAAAAACAATTGAAATGCTCCATCATTGGCCATCGTGACATAAGGTTTTTCTTTAACATGTTCTATGCTATACTACTGACTATACTACATACTACTGACCAGGTTTGAACCCATTTTTGTTCTGAATTGTCAATATGATTGTTCGATCAAAAAAAAAAATAGTAAAATTCAAATTAGTCAAGAGAAAATAAATCAAATTTTTTTTGCTACTTATTTTTTTCATCAGTTACTTCATTGTTAAATTATTAAAAAAATATAATGAGTTAATTGTTCTTTTGCCTAGTTTATTGATTTATTTTAATTTTCCCTTGTAGAATGGGACAAATCCAATTTATTTAAATTACTTAAAAATTTGGAATTTAGAAAATCTGAAAAATATTGTGCAGACGTGTTTCTGGTGTGATTTCGAAATTTTCGATCCACAGATAAACCTCAATTAAGCATATTTTTGTGTTTCCGGAAGTAACTCCTTCATAATATATAGGAGCCCCGGTGAATAAGTGGTTAAGCCTAATTTTCTCAATGAGTTTCTTAGACTAAAGAGTTATTTTCGTAGTGAATAAGGGGCTTAGTAAAGCATTGGCTTGAAAAGGAGTTGTTCAATTTCAACCCAAAAACTACGATAATTATACGATTCCGGATCTTTGAAAGCAATTAACTCTCTCTGGACAAAATCCGACTAAACCACTTATTCAACGGGGATGTAGATATATGCCAAAGGCTGTGCGAGATTTCCTGGCAGAATCCCCCGGCCACAGCTCATGATATATTTGGTTCCCTTTCCAAAAGGTCGGGCTAACGCTTTTTCGACCAACCCCATTTTACAATTTAAACAACTGTTCATTTAACTGCACTGTAGTTGCTACTTAATGTTTGAGCCGAGCTACCCTGATATTATTCTTGAAATTGAAGTTCACTTTAGGACTTATTTTTTTTTTGCTTTGAGGTAATGAGTATGTTTTCTATTTATTTCAATAATTATTTTTAAAAAATATTTATAGATAAATAGAGGGGGGTAGCTCAAATCCAGCAGATAAATTATTTTATCTGTTAATAGTCTTGGTTGGGTCTTGTGAGATATGTAATTATGTAGGTAATATAAATATGTACCGTGGCTCCCAGTCAAAATGATACACCAGGATATTTATAGATGTCTTTAAATAAATAAATAGTTCAAATTATATTACATTAAATGCAATAATTTATTGTAATCACTAAACATCCTAGAATTATGTACTTTGTATATAAACATTTAAAAACAAACAAGGTTTAATTATAAAAATAAAACACATTTATTTAGAATTACTTATCTCACAGTGAAAACGATACACCTTAGTTCTTACTAATATTTGTTTAACTTAAACTATTTTATCTTAGTTAAACTCTTGTGTCAAAAGTGTTTGGCTCTTTTCAAAGCGAGTTGAAGAAAAGCTAAGGTTTTTTTATTTATTTTTTTACGAAAATGGAGGCACACACAACGTTAAAAGAGCGTGAGTTGATGATTAAACATTTTAATGACGGGAAATCTATAAATGAAATAGCCAAAATTATTTTTTCAAAACCGCTCAATTGTCCAGCATATATTGGAGAGATTCAAGAAGGACAAGTACGTTGCCAGAAAAAAAGTTAAAAGTACTAGAACAATTTCAACTGATAGGGATGAGACTTGGATTGTCAGGAAAATTAAAATAAATCCACGTTTGAGTGCACCCAACAAAGCACAATCTACAAACAGTTGTACTAAACTAATTGTTTACTAAATACAAAGTTTATAAATTATTAGTACACAAAATTTAATTAGAAGTGATGTGTCATTTTGCGTTTGAGATGAAATAATTTATTTCCTTTTTGTTTGTTAATTTTTTAAAATAATCAAAATTGGATGTTTTAAATTTCATCTGTTTGTATATATTTAAATTTATACTATAAAGAAATATTTTGAAGAGTTTTTATGGTTTTGATCCCTGTAACAATATAAATATTTCTTTTTTTCTTCTTCTTTCTACAGGGTTTATCAATTTCACTGTGAGCCACTGTATCTACTCTAATAGTGAGGGCAATAATAACCATTTGTAGTTGTTTACCCTTAAAATAAAACAACAACCAGTGAAATAACCAACCAATCGTAATATTGGAAATGGATTTGACTTGATTTATTTTTTAAATTGATATGTTTCATTTACCCACTTGAATTCAAAAACAGTGCCATATTTTTATAACAGCTGAAGAAAGTCGTATGTTATACGAGACACTAAGGGAAATGAACGTTCCTTCAAAGCTAATACGATCTTAAAAATGACAATGACGTTGTCTAAGTGCAGGGTCCGCATAGAGTCTAAACACTTTTCCGAATTTGGTTCAAACAAAGGACTAAATCAAGGAGATGATTTCGAAACAAGACTATTGTACAGCCGTACAATAGGTGTAAACAAAAGACTTTCGGATAAAGTAAATTGTGTTGAACAAATAAATAAATACCTTCAATTTGTCGTTGACAAAATCACTAATTTTATTTTCCATTAATAAATTGGCACTGACTGTGTTTTTTCAAAATTGATTTGTACCAAACAGTGTCTACCATTGGCAGGCTAAACCATTATTTCATACAAAAATATATACTTTATATATTTTTACAGGATTTATATTTGTATCATTGCAAATGCAAACGCATTAAAAGTAGTTATTCATTCTCAAAAGTATCTATAAGAGTAATGACAAATATATGCAGCCAAATGTATTGTATGGTCAAATTAAAGGTAATCTAAAGAATAAAATTGATATTTGTTATTTTAATATTCTCATGAAAAATATGTTTAAGGTTTGTTTTTACTGATTATTTTTTCCTATTTAATATTAATCTGCTCTGTTTACGTCCTAAATCTTTCCATGTACTATTCATTAAATTAAAAATTAATCGGTTAATGAGAGACAGTATGTTATCCTCTTTTCACATCTCTAAAGAACTTAAGTAAAACAAATATAGTCCGAATATTCTAGAAAGACTTCCAATCGAAACCTCTAGTCTCTATAATTTCAGTAAATAATAATCCTATAAAGATTTCACCAATCCATTTATAATGAGAACTGAAAAACTTAATGTTTACAGAAGTGAAACCTTTGCTTTTATTCAACGGCCAGAAAAAAATCTGTTTACTTATTATTCTTAATACTAATTATTCATTACATATATTATTAAAAAATAATTCTCTAATGATGAACTCAAATCTTCCTAATTAGCCAAAACCAGTTGGTTCTGTAAGGAAATATGCAATAACTTTAGCTGATGTATTTCTCAAAAGATACGACGATTCTAAACATTCATTCAGTTTTCTTCTTAGTTCTCGTGTTTATCTTCGGTAATGCAGGTGTAAATAATATTTCCATCAATGGTTAACAATTCAATTACCATACGAACTGAAAAACTTTACCTAACATTTACAGAAGTAAAACATTTTATTTTCTTCCAAAGATCTGAAAAAATCTCTTTACTTATTATTCTTTACCTGGTCCAATTATGGCATCCCGTACTCTTCAATCCCATATCACTGACCTTGAAAATTGGTGTCAAAACTGGAGGTTTATAATAAATCCCCACAAATCTCATCAAATCACCTTTGCCCTCCGCCGTAAACCAACGACGTCCTGCCCTCCTGTATCGTTTAATAACATCCCACTGATTCCTGTAGAACAGCTCGCCGTTTCAGGCTACTTCAACAATTTCTAGACAAACGCTTTTAGCTCCCAATTAACTACGAAAGACTCATCTATATGACCAACATACGGCCTATTTCGACTTACGGAATAGTGCTTTGTGGCTCCACTAAGTCATCGGATTCCTCTCGTATCCAATCCCTACAATCCAAAATCTTTCGTAAAATCCTCAATGCTCCTTACTATGTTACGAACAATAATAATCTATAATGACCTTAATGTCCCGTTTATTTCTGATTTGGCCCGAATCCGATATCAATCTTTTCATGACAAACTTCATTTCCACTACTTTCATACCTCGGCACCACTTCAGTTCCTTATAATCCTCCGAGGCGTCTAAACAGAAGAAGCCGCGTGATCTATTTGAGTACTACCACTGGGTATTTTCTCTACTTGCCTTTGCCTTAAGACATGATTTATCCATCATTACATTTACTTGATGTATGATGTATACAGTTGTAAATTTCAATAAAAATAGTTTAAAAAAAAGGATTCTTTACTTATAATAATTGAGAAGGGTTCTCTAATGGTGAACCCAAGTCTTTATAACTAGGCAGAATACGTTAATTCTATGAGTTAATGGATATTAACCATAACTGAAGTAATTTGAACAATATAATACGGTCCTAAAAATTCATGCAGTTGTTTTATTTTCCTAGTTCTCGTCTTTATTTTCGGTTACGGAGATGTCTCGTACAACATAAATTTTATTAGTCCGTTTACTACCATCATAAATGGTCATTATGATTAATAGGTTCTTTCTTAATATCAGTAACAAAAAGATTTTATGGTTGTATTTTAGTTGTTTCCCGAAGTTTTTAGATGACTCGGAGTTTATTGATAACAAAAACTAAGTGAGATAATATGACACGTCTCTCTTTCGGTCATAACACTTTTTAGTGCTTAAGATTTATTGTTAGGGAATGATAATTATATATATTAGTAATTTAACGCTTTTCCATTAAATGTATTTTCTTTGTTTTCTCAATAAAACTAAAAGTTTCGAGGAACAAAGTTTTTATGAAACAGAAATAATACATCAGAACAAAATTCTTAAAAATTTTACATTCGTAATATATGTAATAACATCGGAGCTGGAAAACATAGAATAATTATAATAATATTGTTATTCTCTTACGTTAAGATTAAAACACTAAAACTTTTTATCATAAATTATTTCCAAGCTAGATTACTCAACTGCTGGTCCAACGAAACGGTGCATAAATTTTGACAATTTAAATCAATTTTCGTAGCAATTAAAATTTTAATGTACTACAACTCATTACAGATTTTTTTTAAAAATATCCTTCATTTATATTTTAAAGAATATAATTTTGGAAACCTTGGAACATTGTATTGAGAACCCATTACTCATTCATGACAGCTTGTAATATAAATCTTATATATAATTTATAACACAAATTCTACCTTATTGATTAGGGATAAGTGAGTTTTAATGAAAATTTATATAACATTAGCAAAAAATTTAATAACATGCGAACTTGCTCTTGAGCAAAAGAAATACGGTCGCTATTAACCGTTTTTTAGGTTTCCATTCCAGGGCAATACTCAGATATTTTAAGGATCTCAAGTGCAGTCATAACTCAAACGCTAAAAGTAAAGTAGAAAAGAACAAAGATGTCAAAAAATATCGAACTGTTTTTAAATATTAACAATCATAATAGAAAATTTGATTGAAATAAAAGCACTGAAGCTCAATTTAAGAGCTTCCTATTGACAGTTTAATGGCTATGAGTATTTCTAACACAAGGTATTTATATCTCAATATGTAAATGATCTTGTAAAAACGTTCAAAATCCAAGTAATTACAAATTGATGATAATATCATTCAATCATTAATTACTAGGCTAATTAAGTCTTTAATATAAAAAATTAAAAAACAAAACAATTCTAAACGTTTAAAAGGCCTACGCAATTGACGGTGCGCTAAGCCACTGTAAATTCCCTACAAAATCATTAATCACAAATAATGCCTATACAAAATGATAAATTACTTGGATATTACTAATGTTTATGGTTTTATTACAAAACTATTTACAAAATTCAAAACCACAGAGGAATGTGAGATTCCTCTTGTTCCAAACTATACAACATCATTATTACCACAATTATTATCAAATCGAACTAGTCTTCTCATTTATTCCTCTATAAAACTATCAGCCTACCTCCGATTTCTTATAAATCATAATACAATTATTATATCGCAGCATATTAAATAGTATAACGACAATTTTACCTAATCATAAATTCCGTTTCTGCCATCACCAATCATTAATTTTCCTCAATCGAAACCTCCTTCCGTGACACCATTAAAAATATCTTATTTTTCTTTAAACTGAAAAAAATCCTTCATAGAACCTGTTAATTATTGACTTGTTACTATTGCAACAGCCTAATTAAAGAAAGAGAAATTACTGGAATCAACTGGATTCATCGTTTCCCTATCTCTTTACACTTGCTGGGGTTCCGCAGGCCTCTGCAAGGGCGCAATTTTATAATATATATACACCTACATCCCTAATCTGTCTAAACGGCACTCAATCAAAATTGATAAACACTGTTAACTAAGCCGTTTAAACCGAACGTAAGAATATTTCTAAAAAATCCCTTTTTTTATGTTTTTAACACCAACTTCAAGAATGAAAAACATCAATTAACATTGATAAATTTGAGCAAATCATATTCGTGGGCTATACGCATTAGTATTCTTTAGTGAAATGATCTCATTTTTAACCTTATCTAATATAGCTAAATTTCGAAAAATAGTCAATTTAGAATTCCATTCAAATGATTACTATCCTACACTGTGTTTAAGTAAATGTTATCAATACGCAATTACAGGATAAAATTGTTTTTTTTTTGGTATTTTAAAATTACCAATTGAGTGTAGGACTATCTCGTAATTAATGGAAGGTTTCTTCATTCATGCTTCCATGAGAATCTGTTAGGGGAGGTTTTCGAAGAAGATCGCAAATACAATATGTGCCAAATGGCATTTGTATAATTTCTTAAATACATATCTGTATTATTATTATCATTATTATAATTTTTCTGCTTAAGTGCTGCTCTGATGTTTTTAATGCTAATTTGTTCAAGATTACATAATTAACAATAAAAAATGAACTTCAGTTTGAAACAGTATTCCTCTGATGTACTATGGATTTATCGTAATATGAATAAATAAAAAAATCCCTTAAAACCCCCGTAATCTCTTCCGCAGACCCAGAGAAAGGCTTTTCCGGAACCCTGACATAGGTCTTTTCAGATAGTAGGGTTGCGGAGGAGTGGAGTTTTTATCTGCATGGTTAATGAATATTAATATCTCTATTACTTTATAAATGCGAATTATTAAAAAGGTCACCTGTGGTCTAGTGGTTAGCGTAACAAACTACTAAACCCAAGATCGCGGGTTCGTAGCCCGGCAGGTGGCCCTAGGATTTTTTTAAGGGAGTAAAAAATCCTTAGTTACGCCGTCCTTCGGAAGGGACGTTAAACGGGGGTTCCGTGCCTGTACGATGTCAGGTACTCGTTAAAAATCCCTATCCTAATTAAACCTGGATAGGCAAAATTTAGAGCTCCCTCTGTAGCATCGTCCGATTAGCCCTAGCAGCATAAAGTGACGTTAAATGAACAAACAAACAGCGAATTATTAAATATTGTAATGAATGTAATAAACAGGCCAGAAAGGAAACTATAATTTCCTATAGTGTTTCCTAGAAAATCATAATAACATTCATAGTTTATCATTAACCCTCCAATGGCACGGTGAGTTGGAAAGACATAAATGGTACGGTGGTGTCCTCACATACCCCAACTTTTATTTTAAGGTTTGAAGTGCTATGGTATCAGTGCCTCTCTACTCATCAATAAGAATTTAATTCCAATATTGTGATATGACTTTATTCTTCATAAAAATACATTTTCAAATCAAACTTTTCATTAAAACGCAATTAAATGAAAAATGTCCAATAAAACAAAGCCAGTAGTAAAAGTGGGTACCTTTCACAAAAAAAATAAATAAAACACTTTAAATTGTCTAAGCAAAATGTAATCGAAAACAAGTCTCATGAATAACACAAGGGAACAACATTTTTGTTGCATGAAATATTTTGACTAATATTCTACTTCCTCGAGGTGCTGATTTAAGATCTGAAGTCAGTTTGTTTGTATCAGCTTTACTTTTGGGGTTATAATTATAAACTGTTTTTTAAGATGAAAATATTTTTTATTAAGAAAACTATTAAAAAAATTACCCCTACATATCAAAAAATTTTCTTTTGTAAGATTTTCTGGCTTGATTCGGTTCACGGGGGCTGTTTTTAATGCTCCAACAATAGTCCGCCATCATGTGAGCATTCCAGTGACCTTGGTAACGTTCCTCCATAGTTCGAATGTCCTGATGGAACCGTTCCCCTTGTTCTTCACTCAGATCACCAAGATTTTCAGGGAAACGGTCCAAATGGCTGTGGAGGAAGTGTACTTTGATGCTCATATTACAACCAAGCTGCTGGAAGTGTAACAACATTAGTTCAATATGCTCCGCATAGCTTTCTTCCTTTTTGTTTCCCAGAAAATTTTGAGCAGTCCAAACGAATTCATTCCAGGCATTTTTTTCAATATCAGTCATGTAACTAATAAAGTTTTCATCCTTTATCAACCTTCTTATTTGGGGACCATCAAAAATTCCATTTTTAATTTTTTCTTGGCTCAAATTAAAGAACTTCTTAGAGATGTATTTATAGCAATCACCACCCTTGTTCAAAGCTTTGACAAATTGTTTCATGAGCCCTAGTTTGATATGCAAAGGTGGCAGTATTATTCGATCCGTGGGCACAAGGGGCTCATTTATTACATTCAGTTGTCCCGGAACCATAGATTGCCTGGAAGGCCAATCTTTTCTAATCCAGTGCTCAGACCTAGCTAGCTCTGCTGTCCCATAAACAAATAAAACATGGATATTTTGTATATCCACCTTGTTGTCCAAGAAGAAAATTCACCATTTTTAGATCAACACTTATCAACCACTTTTGTTCGTTGTATTTGATTCTATCCATTACAGAAGCTACAGTAGCATATTCTTCTTTGACTGTAGTTGAATGTGCAATCGGTATCGAACCCAGCTTATTGCCGTTATGCATAAGTACACATTTCAGGCTACGTTTAGAGGAGTCAATAAATAAACGCCATTCATTTGGATCATACTTCTGTACTCCCATTGCTTTCAATAAACCAGGAACATCTGAACAAAAAGCAAAGTCGTCATCTTTAGAAAAGAATGACAGCAATTCTGCCTCTCGGTTACGATAGTATGAAATTCTTGTTTCTGGGGTTAAAAGATTTCTTTGCTTTAATCGAGAAGCTAGAATCTCCGATGTCTTTTTAGAAATACCAAGATCTCTGATTAATGCATTGAGGTCTTCCTGATTAAAGAGCTGGGGCTCAGAAGTAAAATCAGGGTAAGAATCACTTGTCCGACTTTCATCACTTGAAGAATAGTTTTGTTTTTCTATATCATGATCATTTTGTACAGATGAAGAAGCTTGGGGTACTGGTGCATCGCCAGAGAACAAGACTGGTCGAGTAACAGATAACAAGTTTGGATAAGACCATTTCGACCGGTTATTTTTATTAATTCCATTAATATCAATCACACAAAAATAACAATCATCTTGATGATTATTAGGTTCCCGCCAAATCATTGGTGTTTGATACTTAAAATGGGGTCTTTTCTTATTTGCCCATAATCTCAAAGACTCAACACATGTTTTACATACCATATGAGGGATCCAGTACTTGTCACGGATGTCCAAAGCGAATCCAAAGTAATCAAAATATACCTGTGTTATAAACTCTGACACACTTAGCCTACAATTTTTGAATGTATATTCACCACAAATGTTACAGAAATAGTTTGGATCGTTTCTACAGATATTTCTTAACTTGGACATTGTTATTTAACACAAGAGCACAAACTTTTTCACTAAACAACTCAGTTGAATTGAAGTTTGAATGTGACTAGTACAAATATATGTCTATCAGCTGTTTGCCAAAAACAAAAGGTGCTGGAGAAAAACTGAGGCTAGATTTGTAATCACCAACCTCTAATTAGTAAACAACAGGCCTAAAACTCCATGCAACAAAAAATTAATAAAAATTTGTTCCCTTGTGTAATAAAATAAATGAATCGTTCTCAATTGTCTTAGCAAGATATGCGATAGTTAACAGCTTTCAGATGATTCGAACAAATATATTTTAAGCATGTAGTCCAACCATTTTTCGTTTTCTTATTTACACTACGAAGACAAATATTGCACCTTCTGATCTTCTGAGGTGGTTCACACGAAGATGTAGGGGTCTCATCACCAACACCAAGTATTCCTCTCATTTCTGCGCGAAGCTCTCTGGGCAGTCTTGCATTATACACTCGTCTTTTCATGTGAATATCTGTAAGCACATAAGTTAATGATTTCAAGTAATCAACTCGACTGCAAATGTTTCCGGTGGAGTACATGAATGGTACTGTGGGGTTTTCGTTAACCCACGAGTTTTCGAGGAAATCGGGCAACAAAGACAATTGATTCACCTTGTGTCGCTAAACCCTCTCGTCCACAGCTGGAATACGACTGTCAGTACCTGTGTACTCGAAGTCTTAACCCTCAGAAATAATTTTGGGGCATGCGGGTGCATTTCAAAGCATCCTGGGGTCGCCCTAATCCCACCGTACATTTGAGGGCTAATCATAATTCATAGTTTATCAGTAATTATAATTCCTTCCTAGCTCATGATTAATCATATGATACACTGTGAATATCTATAATGAAAAATAATTATTTGAATTATTAGAAAAAATAATCGTCTCATTTAGAATAAGTTTTTCACTATACCAGCAACAATATTATTTACAGCTAAATAATTTTTTAATTTTAATTTTAATTATAAATTATCTTATATTTAACCAAGATCTATAAGTTTAGAATAGCCTATATACCACAATATTTCGTATTTCATTTCTAATGTTCGCAATAATTTAATTTTAGTATAAATTTTAATTTTATTCAACTCATTTTATGTATGTTTTATTTATGTTGTATACATCTACAGCTCTGGTGAATAAGTGGTTAAGGGTAATTTGCTCTAAGATGAGTTTCTTGTACTTAAATAAGTGGAATCGAGTTATTTCCGTAATAAATAAGGGGCAAAGTAAGGTATTTGCTTAAAAAGGAGTTATTGCTTATATTTCTACTCCATTTCAAGCCAAAAAATACGAGAATGATACGATTCCGGTTATCTGAAAGGAATAACTCTCTATCTAGACAAAATCCGCCTTAACCACTTACTCACAGGGGCTGTAATTATAACTTGTGTGATGTATAATATTTGGTTAGTATGACTTTTTAAAACTACTATTACATTTTGCTTAATCAATAAAATTTCTACAAGCACTTTTTCACATTTGAAGTTTACAACTATTTACTTTTGAGCCAAATTCACGCTTTAGTATTGAATTTGAAATTAATGATGCATGCTAATAATCATCGATATTTGAACGATTTTTTGAAGTTCGAAACAATCTCAGATGATGTAGTTATCTTTCTACCTCACGAAATTTACTTATTGTATTTCCATTCAATATTTGGTTTTGGATACATCATTGAAAAATGATTTAGAACAAAATTTGATTAAAGAATCTTATCTGCTTTCATTTTAACAGAAAAAATAATGGTTTTATTTTATAGATGTTCCCTCTTTTTGTTTTTTTTTATGCTTCAATATACATTTTTAGAATTGATTTTGATAAAATATAAAATATTTTTTACAAAGGGTATCTCTAGTTCAATGACGCAGTAAACGACAGAGAGGTGGAAAATGATAAAGGATTTACTGAAAGTATAAAAAATGTCCAAGGTTTAGAAAAAATATAGTCTCCACTTTTCACATAAACATTTAATAAATAAATAAATTTATGAAATAAATAAATGAAGAAACTCTTATAATCGGCCTAACTGTAGGGCTATATAATCTGCTATAATCAGCCTGCTGTAGTCCCAACAATCGCTCAATATAATTCCGAAAATCTTAATAAATAAAATAAATCTGATAAGGTTTACTGTAGAGATGAAGAAATCTCCCATTGTATCTCAGGTCTCTCATGGTCCTGTATCTAGAAAAGGGAGAAAAAGGACAGGTTGTAGGCAGGAGAGCTGAGAGTCAAGACGTAAGTAGGTTGGGGAGGGGGCTGTCTCAGCCCTATGTTATTTAATTTGTTTATTAATGACATTCCGAATATCAATAATGTAGATATCGCACAACTCGCTGATGATACAGCAATATTTTCATCATCGTGTAGGATAACTGCAATAATTAAAAGACTGTAGGAAGCATTTTGCAAAATTAACAAATATCTGAAAAAATGGGGACTCAATACAAATGCTGATAAAACCGAAGCTATAATTTTCACAAAACGAAGACCTATACTCCCCTCAACCATACTACTCAACAATATCTCAATACCTATATCAAACCATATTAAATATTTAGGAATTTCTTTAAACAGCAAACTACTATTGAGCAATCATATCAATAATAAAATGAATAGCGCCCGCAGAATATTATATAAAATGCATCCGTACTTCAACAAAAAACAACTCTAAATGAAAAAAATAAGAAAATATTATATAAGGGAGTCATTAGGCCCATGATAACATATGCATTCCCAGTCTGGAGTTTAGCTAGCAATACACACATTAACAAAATGCAGATTTTTCCAAAACAAATATCTAAGAATCATAAAAAACTATCCAATATATACTCAAATTACCACAATTCTCAAAGAATTGGACATCACAACAATACACAAATTCTATTCTATTCTATTCGATTATTCACCTCATGGCAACTTTCAGACAACACACTCATACAAGAAATAGGAAATTATACAAAATACAGACACAAATGAAACAAACACATACTATTATGATTAATATGCATTTTGTAATATGTTATATATAAATTTTGTATTAATTAAATCCTATGTACTTCTTAACGATAACTACTGTAACTAAACTCAACTTCATTGTAAGGGATTCCCACCAATGTTTTAAAATTTGTATATAATTTAAAAGAAATTAAAACAAAATATATATATATATAAAAAAGACGTAAGCTCTCACATACAACAAAACGGGGCATTTTGTGAGTAGACATATATTGTTGTAACCATGATTGTATCTAATGTAAATGGATCATTACTTATTTAAACAACTCCCACTAGGCTAACCACGTGCACCTTTGAGATATGAAAGAGAGATATGTATTTTAATAAAAAAATAAATATTTTTAGTGTACTTCATTTGTAAATGATCTCAAGGTGGCATCCCATATTAATATTTAAAAATAAACCAGATCGATGGATGTTGAATTTCTCTGAGATGGTTGTTTGGACAAGTGAGGGTAGTAGAGCTTGATGAACCCATTGGATCTACTTTGGTTTGGCAACATCTAGCAATAGAGAAGTTTCCTAAGTTACTTCATGTCCAATGTACCCCTTCTTCCCCTCTTGACTTGTCTCTGCCTCCTTCTGACGTCTTCTTGACCAGTTTTATTAAGCATTATTAAATTCCACAAGGGAAATATCTCCCTACTCGTGCACTTCATAATGACTTCCAGACACAATTAGTCGGCCAGAGTTTTCTTTCTTCTCATTTAATTTTTCATAGCGCTCTCTAATGAGCTGTAAGAGGAGTTAGGATAAACTCGGTCGGTTTTGGGAAAGTTTAATTTATTCCTTGAGGCCACGTGACTCTAGCCGAGGAATTCAGCTCCAGTTCTTTTCAACCCCAGTTTATAATGAAGTCAGTATTAAGGTCAGGAGCGTAATAAAGACATTTCTCAGCGAATAATATTTATTTATGAGGTTGTATAAAAAAAAAGATCGATTTATGGGCCTAAGTCTTCTTGTTAAAAGACGGTTTTAAGAAAACATGTTTTTCTCTCTTTAACTTAATTTAATTTATTAAATAAATTAATCTATTGGATTTACTAAATTTAATTTAATTTATTGAGTTAATTCATATTTAATTACTTTTGTTATATACAGTCAGTTAAATACATTCTCTGCTTCTAACATCTATAATTCAAATTTCACTATATAAAAATAGATTGAAAACATCGGGCTTAACGTTTCAATTCTTTCCGTTAGTTTGTTTCTTTATGTATTGCTATTTTTATGCTGCTATGACTAATCGGACGATGCTACAGTGGGAGCTCTAAATTTGGCCTATCCAGATTTAATTAGAGTAGGAATTCTTAGCGAGTACCTTACATCATACAGGCTAGGGACCCCCGTTTAATATCCCTTCCGAAGGAGGACATAACCAAGGATTTTTTATTCCTTTTAAAAAATCCTAACCACTAGACCATAGGTCAGATTGTACAGAGATGTACGGCTTAAAATTGCTTTGGTTACATTGTAATTAGACATAAATAAATACATAAAAAATTATATAGGGTATCCGATTTTACTATAATCAAATGGTATTTAATATAATTAATTTTGATTTTTTGGCTTAACGTTCTACAATCTATAGAAAATGTTAATATTCATATATGATACAGTAATTCACATCAGATATGTTCCTATAAAATGATTCCCAAATAAAAGGAAACCTAGGAAAGCCAATCCTTTTTACTTAAACTTGAATAATTGTATATTTAAATTCTGTAATGTAGATATCCTTAATTTGGGAGAACACCTGTTGGTGAAGAACGATCTCGGACGAATAACCTCCCTGCCCAACATAGTCTTAGAAACAGTAGAGTCTCCATGTAATGAACCCAAGACATTTCATGGATTAGAGTAGTAAAAGTTCGTTGTTTGATTTTTTCCACGTAGATAAAATATTTTCAAGTAAGATAGGAACGCAGGGGACTAAACTGTTCGATAATTTTTATCATGCAAATAAACATTCCTGAATGCATTCATAACTCCTTTTATTTTGTTAAACGGAATTTTACACCACCACAATTGATTTATATATTTTGTCTTTCCATAGAAAAATAATTCCCACTATGTATTGCGTGTTTTTTATTTAAATTATTATTCCTCAAATTTCTATACCTTGGATAGAACACTACATGTCATCCATTATTTGAAGTAGAATTCGTCTCGCTTGTGAGTACTGTAGAGCTGTACTACTTAGAGAGAAAGAGCAGGCTCTCCAATTTAAGTACCCTCCAGATAAAGATCTTGGTCTTGTTAAGCTATGTTGAGGCAACATCTGTCCTGTTTAAGATTTGCCTTAGATTTAAGAACATTTTCGTAAATACTATTCATGAAATAATGATGCCGTTTACTATAAATCAGCTTCGTCAAGGTCACAACTTCATTAAATTAACCTGATGATCATGTATCCAATTCTTTATGTATATACGTCTAACTATATATACTTATAGTATATAAATTTACTACAATTGTGAATTTATATTTCGTAAAATATGCTTATATTTCGATGCTCAATAAATTTTAAAAATTATTAATTTTTAAGCATACCTCTCCTAAATAATGTTCAACCCTGCTCTAAGGTTTAATAATATTAGTTGATCTTGTATATATGAGGAAGGAAATATTCCGGGTTCGGGTCAAGGAAATCCTCTTATATAGGGAGAATTTTTTATTGGTAAGCCAACGTTTCGACCCACATTGCAGGTCTTCTTCAGACTAGTCTAGTGTCCAATTAAACTAGTCCCCCGCCAATCAAACCAACCATTAAAAGAATATGGCCTCGTGAAGATTCAAAGTTGAATTTGTTATTTCAGTACTACCTCATGGCAGTTTCTTAGCTTGCCTTTATCTCCTGCCATTACGTATCATTAATTGTTATTACTTGTATTAGTATTATAAAACAGTTGTAAATTTCAATAATTAATAGATATTAAACATGTACGAGATATTCACTATAAAAATAAATTGTAAGCTATCTTGATTAATATATAGTAAATAATAATTAGGAAGAAAATGGTCCGGATAGAGGTCAAGATAATTCTCTTATATAGGGTTTTACACCAGGTCTTGAAAGGAATTAAAGCTAGGTTTGAAACTAGTGGGTTTGGGTTAGAATAAACATTGTCATGAAAGGATTGATATCATCAATAAATTAGACATTAAGTCAATATAGATTACTTTATTCGTAATGAAGGAAAGTGTAAAATTTTAACAACGATTTTGGATTGTATTCATTGGACATGATATGAGTTTGATGAATTTGTGGAGTAACAAAGCTCTACTCCGTAAGTCCAAATAGATCTTATAATATGAGCCTTTTGTAATTAATTAGGAGCTTAGCTTATGTCTAGTAAGTGTTGAAGTAGGATAAAATTATATTTATTATCATATCGTATTTTATTATCATTTACGCATTAATTTCATTTTATTATCACATGTCTATATTTATTTATTTTATTTTGTTTATATCATTGTTTTGTAATGGAATGATTGTAAGGTACTTAGCCCCATTACTTATTGCCCATAAGTGGCAGATTGTAATGTTTCAATAAAGAGTTTAAAAAAAAATAAATAAAGAAACAGCTCATACATTGAAAGATGCTATACTGCGACTTCGTGCATAAACAACTGCCTAAAACAGCAGGTCATACCTCAACCTAAACCAACAGCAGATTTAAGCATAAATATAAATTTTACTCATCTGGGTTACTAAGCGAAGATTGCCTACATTTGTTTAACAGTACTAACATAACTTAGCACCTGAATTAAACACATTATTTCCACGTGTCATGAATATGCAATTGTTGGTGCTGCTCAGGCTCTGAGAACAGGTGTTACGTTTCAACGATGGGTTGTTAAGATGAACGTTGTCTGGTATCTTCAGATTTCCACATGTTATTTCTTTTTTGTACCATTTACTTTGATACCTATTTCTTTAATAAAGTAGTTTTTGACCTGAATGCTAAAATAAAACGAACGATTTTGAGTAGGAGTTTTTCACGAGAAATTACATTATAATATCCCTTTGTCTTCTGACCTTCTATCTTTTTAGTTTCAAATATTTAATTAGGATTAGAACCCAGACGCTTCAGGACATCACCTCAGCCCCCGAACCACTAAGCTCCTGAACTCCGCTCGCATATGTTAAGTTATCGAGGAGCTGAGATGTCTCTTGTTTCAAAACATAGGAGCTACAATACTATCAATTTTCGATGGAGGAAGCGATGGAGGAGCTGGGCACTGCCTTAATAGACATCATAAAATAATCCCAAGGATCTTCTCCTGATTCAGTAAAACCTGAGCATCTCAGAACCGTCCCGAACGATCAATAGAATAATCATCCTCAGAATCGTAGCGTTTGAACGGAGAAGTAAGGAAAGGCCAGCGTAGAGAGGCCCCTTTGGTCTGAGAAGGTAGGGGGGATGTTCTAGCAGGATTAGGACAAGAAGATCTTAGGTACTTATAGAGAAGAGACATGAGTGGCATTAAGATGATCTGTTCTTAAAGGGAGGTTTTGCTATGAGTTAGTGTTATGGGGGATAATAATACATTAAATTCTGCTTAAAGCATCAACATTGAATTTGATATTTTTATGAAGTATAAAACTATATTTATGTTGTGACTTTATATTTTTCAAGTCTGTTTCAGAAAAAGATATCGATAAGTAGTTAATTTAATCTAAAAATTTACTTTGAACCAGTATTATTTTAAAATTACATGTCAACACTATCTCAGACTCTAGCAATAAAGGATATAGGTTGCATTACTTTGTTTCAAATAATTATGGATTTAAAAAAAAAAAAAATCATCTGAATAGTCGCAATAAATTGACATTTCTGTAAGCGCGGTTGGTTTTATGCATTTAACTTGATTTATTTGTTTATACGTTTATTGTATCGAATTATCTAATATTTGTTATTAAAATGATTTTCTTTTATTCTTGTATCATGTATTTTTTTCTGCTTTGATACTGCATTCGACGTACGAAGAAACGTCGGCACATATTAGTGTGATAAATATAACCAATATTGTTCATTAACTCGTAAAATATGGCAATTTATAAATTTGTTTCTATTAATGGAAACATTTCAAAATGAATAAACTAATTTTATTTCAAAATTAGTTTTTATTATTTCATTATTTTTGTCCTTTTATTTTATAATTTCTGATTTATGAATTTCTGTAACACACGATTTAAATATTTATCAAAACATAACTACTGGCTCCTTCACTATCAAAAGTACGAAATAATTAAGTTACTTCTTTAATATCATATCTCGTATCTGAAATAATATTTGAGGTGTTTTAGAAGTCAAGCTGTTAATACATATTGACATTTATTACATACATAAACATATACATTCGTCAATAGAAATACTTCTCAATACTATATAAATATATACTATTCTATTCTATTCTATATAACTATCAAGTATAATAATAATATGAGGCTTTCTTGATTGAACGCGGATTAGTCAACAACTTATTTTTTCAATGTTTTCCCTATTTAAGACAAGAAATTTTGTCTAACACGATTCTTTATCAAAATTTTAAATTAATGGGGTGTATACATAAAAATGACCGTTTTTAACCAAGTTTCGCATTGTGTATACTATATAATATAGTATCTTTCGACACACTACACTCCCTGAAAAGTTCTGAAAACTTGTGGACGGATTTGACTCAACAGAGGTTCCTTCAGAACCTCATCAATATCCATTAATGGTCCCCCGGAGCCTTTCTTCCTTTCCAACGTCGTATCTCCACTGTTCAATTTTTCAAACCAACGCCGCGAATTGCGCTGGTCAAGGACACCTTCCCCTTCATATTTAATAATTTCACGAATTGCTACAGCGGCTGTGAAATTTTTTTCCAGTAATGTCTCAAAATTACGAGAATTTCGTAGGACACTTTCATGTTTCTTCTTTGAAATAAATAACTAAACTAAGGCTTTTTTTAAAGAAGTCCAGTGTTAGTAAACAAGCTTAGGGAATACTCTAAAGGGATTATTAAGTGTTGGTAAATAATAAATAGCATTAAAATATTTACAGACTTTTGAACTCTGGAATTTGATAAAACTGCCATTTTTTTTTATACACCCCATTATTATAGTTCTACGACCTTAATTAATAAGCCCTACGCTCTGGAGGCAAAAACTTGCTTGAAAACTGGTGAAAATGTGAAAAAAAATATTTGGAATTCCGGAGTTATACAATTTTTATCCTGAACGCTTAAGATAAAATTGAGCATTTTAGGATTCACAAAAATGTTTATCTCTCAAATTCGTTTTCCCAATGTTTATTTTCCAAGCCTTCTCCATCTCCTACTGTTTGAAGATATATAATAAGATTTCTTAGTCCCAAAACAAATAAACACAACCAGGCTTACGAATATAAATAATTGTATAGGCCCGACCAAGGAGTTAGGTAGGCACACTTTCACGTGCCTCTGAGCTGTTTGGAATAGGAACCGTAAGGGCGATATTAGCTCAGGGGC
Source organism: Arma custos (assembly GCA_037127475.1). NCBI lineage: Eukaryota > Metazoa > Arthropoda > Insecta > Hemiptera > Pentatomidae > Arma > Arma custos. The sequence goes on along the minus strand of CM073760.1, from coordinate 82,182,219 downwards.
CAGGTGCCTTCTCCGAAGCGCCTATATATTGCACCTCAACTTAATTAAATTCCCTAACACTAACACAATTCAAACAATAATCTGTACTAAGCTTGTGGTACAAACTATATTTGGAGGAAGGGATTCATTAAATATGCTAATATTAAAGTTCTTGTTTGTTTGTTCATTTTATTATAACCTCACTTTATGCTGGTATGGCTTATCGGATACTAAATTCATCCTATTCCGGTATAATTTTAAAAGAGATCTTTAACTAGTATCTCTGGCAATGTGATGTGGGCATGCCCATTTTACGTCTTTTCATAAGGACGGCTTAGCTATTTATTTTTTACTCTATAAAAAATTCGGAGGCCAACTGATATGCAGCAAACCTACGGTCTTATGCGCAGTAGGTTTTTACGCTAAATATAAGACCACAAGTAACACTAAATGTTCTTTATGAAAGGCTTCAACGAATATTTGGACAAAATCTAAATATTTTTTCAAACTTCTCGATAATAGGTATAGTAAAAGGTTGCTTGATTTCTTCGTTCGATTCATCTTTGGGATCCCGACACCCTTCCTACCGCCGTAAGTGCGTCCTAGCATCCTTTCTTTACCAAGTTATCAAATCCCGCCGACCATCAAGTCAATTCACAGTCCTCTCCCGTAACACCCGTTCTCGGCTCTCAGATCTATATACAGCACCCCACCGAACAGCAGCTTTTGACAGAGCTTTCCTTATCGGATCCTCTTCCCTTTGAAACTATACCTTGTTCCTTCGTTGCAATAATCTTCCAACCTTTAATCTCAATTCCCAAAAAGATAATGTGGTATCAGTTCTTTTCATTCGATGAATGAATGGTGTTTTTTGAAGTACATTTGTGTGTGTGTGATTATGTATTTATATATATTAAATATATACATATATATATATATATATATATATATATATATATATATATATATATATATATATATATATGAGTCTATGGAATTTAAACCACGTACATATGTATTAATATCATCTAGTTAGGTATTAAACAAAACAAAAAGGAATAAAGACATGAAGGGATTAAATGTAAACCTCTGATAGTATTGTTTAATTTTTTTTTTGTTTTTTTCTTGTTATAAATTTAATATATATGTAACCGTAAATTGTATCTCTTATATTATTATTCGTAACTTATTTTATTTTTTTTCTTTCTCTTCTAATCTGTTTTTGAAATATTGTTATTGTATGTAATTCGCATTTTTTTTGTTCTTTTTTTTTTATTCTTTCTCAATTGATAAATTAGTTGAAATAATTAATTAAATGTAATTATTACTCTAAGAAATAATAGCTTACAATACCTTTATGGCTATTCTATAGGGACTTGTCCCAGAATAAATAAAGACATTAATTAGAAATTAATGAATAAATTAATAAAGCACCACAACCTAAATACTGACATTGAGAGTTTCTCTGCATTAGAATTCATAACGTGGGATCTCTTATGCATTGTAGTGATGGGTAAACTTTGAAGGAAAACGTTTGTATAGTATAATGAGCATTAGCAATTCGTTAAACCCATCCAACAATAACAATTATTGATGAAGACGACTCTTGCCAATTCCAGAGATTCAGTAAATCTTTATTAAACGGTTAAACGAAGAAAAAGATCTTAGAGAGAATCCAATTCAACCAAGTCCCAATCATGTTTTCGCTCCTCAAACCTAACACTAAAAATCACAAAGAGAAATCATATTCTATTATATTTTATTTATAGTAATAATATTTTCTATTATATTTTTATATTATATCAATATAAGGTTTATTATATATTATATTATTCAATAATGTGTATTGTATTAATATATTATATATTAATAAAATTAAGGGAGAGGCGACCTTTGGTGAAGTAATTAGCATAACTTACCATCACCAAAATCGCGGATCCGTAGCCCGGCAGGTGGCCCTAGGATGTTTTAAAAGAGAGTAAAAATCCTTGGTTGTGTCGTTCTTCGGAAGAAGCGAAAAACGGGGGTCCCGTACCAGGACGTCAGGTTAAAGATTCCTATTTAAATTAAACCTGAATAGATAAAATTTAAGAATCCCACTGTAGCATCGTCCAATTAGCCACAGCAACTTAAAGCGAAGTTAAATAACAAACAGATAATAAAAATAAGCAAATCCTAAAAAATAATGGATAAAATAGAGTTGCTTGTTAAACGTTATGGAGTGAGGATGCTGTCTCTGTTTGATGAGTCTGTTTACACTGCTGATGTGAGATGTGCTGCATTTTATCTTCTCTAGTTTGATTTCTCTTCGTCTTTATGGGGTTTGGATATTATATTGTTACGGGCTACTGGGTATTAGAATGAATTAAACAATTCCTTAATTAAAGATACTAATATTTATTAACAAAATGATAAAAAGGATACAATTAAGCTATTAACAATTAAATTATTGAACTAAGATAAATTTATAATAACAATATTCTAAATATTTACTATCTAGGCCTAGCTCCTATTTAATTATTACAATAATATAAGATATTACTAATTCTAGATAACTTAACTAGTTACAATAGTTTCTATGAATATTCTAAAATTACACTACAATTTATAACTAATAGTTAACACTTACAGTTCACTAGTCCACCGACCGTAAGATTCTCTAAGTATGACAAACTGACACGTAAAAACAGTTTATTACACTCGCGAGACTGTCACAGTTCACTGATACACTTAGCACACAGGCCGGTTCAACACTGACTAGTTTATCACACTCACTTATTACAGGTCTTCACTGGTCTTCTCTCAGGCTAAGACTGACTGACTCGAGGTGACGGAAGTCTTTTTATAGGCAAGGCCGAACATTCTAGAACACGGAGGGGCCAGACAATTCTGGAATATTCTTAATCCTTTGCCGACAAAAGGAGACGATCTAGAACGTTCCTAATTCTATTTTAACTTCTCCCGCCGACGGATTTAAGCCGCTAATCCTCTTGCTTCCGTCTTCCTGCCGGCGCCCGTAACACTATAAGTCGTCTCGGAGGAATTTTGGATAATAAACGATCCAACACAGTAGTACAGTAGTTGTATAGCCAAAACAAAATCCTTTATAACACATTAGTATAACACAAAATAACAGTCGTCCTAATTTAACAGAAAATATAATAAATGATCTTCAAGTCCATTTCTCTTATCAAGCGTATTGAATTTGATTTGATTTGAAAAATTAACATTATGAAAGAAATCGTAGCATCAAAAACAGAAATAATCAATTATTAATTTCGGGGAAAAAATTGTATAACTTTGAGCTTTCTTTTCCTGCTCAGTGTACTTGGTATGTAAAATATATAACTGATAAGGGCCATTAGAACAGTTTTTTTACTTCCCAAGTTCAAATAAAAATTTATTACTCGTCGGCTGAAGCAGCGATAAGTTTTATTGAATCTTTTATGACAGCTCCAACGCCAACGAAGACTATCTTAATTTTAAAAATATAGTTTTATCTTACTTTTATTAGGATTTGAAAGAGATTCAATAATAATAGTTATTTATTACGATTTCATCGTAACTGAGCGCTTGGCTTTTTTAAAAATTTTTTTTTAACATCAATAATTTTTATTGGAAATACGTTGGCTACCTTGGAAGCTCTGATTAGAAAACCGAGTTTGAACTTTTACGGATCCGTAACTACAATACACAAAAGGTTTACTAACCATAAAAGAATGTAATAAAATATATCAAGGATATAAAATTTCAATTTCCTTTAGATCCCTCAATTTCAATTCCATATTACAGCGCTGGCACTCAAGTTTAAAACAACAGTTTAATTCATATATATTACACTGAACTGCAATCTTTTAGTAATCATAATCAAGCAAGAAAACCAGTTTCCAGGCTACACAATTATTTATTATTTAATACGTTTCGAGGTTAATCATCATCAATTAGCAAAATATAAGTAATGTGTATCATCCAACATCCTATATACCGCAATAAAAATATAAGTCAAATTAGCTGCAATGACAATTACAACTACAATTTTTTTTTATAAATCTTGTCCAATTATAGATACCTCTAAAAGTGCAATACTAAATAATTAATTTCTAAATTTCTCATCATCTAGGGATCAACTTATCCCCCATGGTCAAATGTTAGTCTAGGAATGATTTAAACCTTTGAGCTATTAGGTAAGAGGTGACTTGTATATAATTTTTACTATTGTTTAATTCCGTATGCATTAAATCATTATAAATATATAAATCAACAAAACAATTCTTTGAAATTTTTACTTTACTTTTTACTTTCAGAGACATCTATACTTGGTTCACTAATTGTTAGGACAAGTTTTTAGATTTATAATTTTTTTTTTAAATTGTAATGGTTGTCTTTGCAGATAATTTGAGTTATAACTTTATTGAGTTACATACGATGTTGGATGATGAGGCACAATACTTATATTTTGCTAATTGATAATGACTAATCTCGAAACGTATTAAATAATAAATAATTGTGTGGACTGGAAACTGGATTTCTTGATTGATTACAATTACCACCAAACAGTTTATTACGATTTGATTGATAATTTATCCGGTTCCCAGCGAACACCTCTACGGCCATGGTGTGTACAGAGGAGTTATCAAGGCCTGAGGCTGAACCCCTATCAATGGGAGGCTCCACTTCAGCATTGGTCCATTGCCCAGCGATTGTCTAATGTCCCGGATGCCCCCTTCCAGTCTATATCTAATTATGAAACTGAAGCAGCTCAGTGGCAGGGTTCGCCGAAAATATTATTCTCGATTCCCTGGGGATAATTCACCATCATATATATAATAGCTGATACTCCACTATTAGATATAGTATCATACTATTAAATATAGTAGCTAATATTTAATATATGTATATTCATAGTTATTATTTCTCTTCATAAATAGAATATCAATATATGTGTGCTTAGTTTTATTTGTTTTGTATTTTCTTTATTTTCTTGTATATAAAAACAAGAAAAGATAGTAAGAAGAATTATGGATTGTACTGTAGTTTTTAAGTATGTATTTAGTACAAACAAATTGTAGTATGTCCGATATGGATTGATAAGTATCCTGTGTATTATGGCCAATGTAGTGGACAGCACTGCTGAAAAATAAAGCATTTCTCTCTTTCTAAAGACAAATACGGTCCATAATTTTTATTTATTTTACCTTGAAATTGTTCTTAAAATATGAAATGAAATGTAGCAACACAAATTTCTGAGCTGTAAATTTACTGTACCATTTAAATGAAATTCTTAAATAAAGTGCTTACTAGTACAACTCACGAATGCATTAAGTGTTTAGTGGTTGTATTCGAGCTTTAATTTTGAATTACTCATATTTTATTTATGCAATGTGGTAGAATAAGTCTAAAAAAGTGTAGCTTTGATTCTCTAAAATTCTGGAAAAAATTAACCAATCAACGTTTCACCAATTCAAGAGGTATCGTCAGAACACACGCCGAAAGAAATATCACTTCAAAAAAAGACGTTTCACATCTCACATCAACTGCCTAAGCGGTCAAATAATACACCAACCTAACACCAAAACATAAGGTGTTTAACATTCCAACACACAGCCTTGGGTTTTTCAAGTCAAAGTAAATATTTACACTTTAGTGCGACAATGTTTGTAATGCTCTACTCATAACAATTAAATTAATAGAATTTTGTTCTTACAAAAACAAACTGTCGCTCAACATATACTTGATTAGTAAACCTGTATTCTATGATAATAAAACTAATCTCAGTGATATAGTTTTGATATGAGTGATTTGAAACATACGAATAATATCTATTATTATAAACTTGTTATATCTATTTAGATATAATGTTAATATCAATTAAGATGTTTTCCTTAAATGAGATTTCAATCCATTTTAATCAAAAATATCCTCAAACTAAACTTTCCAAAGAACTCACAACAATCCTCTTAATTCAACTAAGAGCTTGGGCCAAAACTGTGAACAACTCAACTCAACAAAAGCTGTTGTTCAATGATCTATTTCATATAAATACAAAAAGCAATTATGAGTTCTAAAGCAGTGTTGGTAAAAATAAAACTAATAAATTTCATAAAATTAAATCAAATTTTGAAAGTTGAAAACAACAAAAGAGAAATGTGGTGGCTTAGACCACCCTTATAATATCAATGAAGAAACAAATTCAAAAGTAATCAAAAAGTTGTTTATGTTTATTACAAAGAATAAGTTAAAAAATAATATTTTAAAGAATAGCATGATTCTCTCATACCAGTACACTGGATTATGCATTATATCTGATCGACTGTTGTAATATGTTCCTTCTGGTTGTTTAGTTACAGTCAATAATTATAAAACTATCTAAGACAACGTGTCGAAAATTTATTTTTATTTATTTAATGCCTTATCAGAGAAAAACAAGTATTTACTGTATGTACTACATTAAATAGTCATGATCAATAAGATGACACACTAGTCTCAACATTAACGCTGATCAATTATTGTTATCAATTACCGCTCATCATAGATTTTTATCAAAATTGTAATCAATTATAATCCGGTATTTATAAAATTTAGTATATATGTTTTGTATAGCTAAATAAGTACTAGAATAGAGGATTGATTGTGTTCATGTTATGCCATTTTATCCTATATTCATAATTCTTTTCAATGATTTTTTTAATCTTCTTCTGTAAGGTAGCATAGATCACTACTACTTATTGCTCTAAAGTATGGCAGATTGTATTATTTGTCAATCAAATAAATTTGAGGTGAAATTAATCTGCTGCAAAAGATTTTTAGTGGCAATCTGAAAGTAAAACTTTTCATAGACCTCTAAACAGACTTCATGATGTTGTAAACTGAATCCAATAAAAGAAAAAAATAATGTATTCGATCGAAATACATTTACGATTATTTTTTCAATTAAAATAATCTACTAAATGTTTATTTCTGGCAATAAACTGGAAGCGGTATTTTCTTTGAAACAAATTTAGGTGAAAAATATTCCTACATACAGACCATTCTTTTCTTTAATATTATGCAACTTTACATCGAAGAAAATATAATCTGATTTTCAAGTCCCAAATCGAGGATTCTTTTTAATAATCGTAACTGTTAATTCCTATAAAAATTGTTTAATTCCGAAAAATCATTAATTTATAATTTGATTCCGTACTCCCAGATATAGATAAAAACAGGATCTTCTTCTTTTTTTTTTGTAACTACCAATTTATAGTTGAAAAGGCCTGTAAGGAAGCCATATGTAGTCCTTTCAGATGTTTCATAAATGAAGAAAATAATGACCATTGTAATACCGCATTTTATATCTCCTTCTCTCTCCCCATTTAGAGCTCATTTGACCAATGAGCAATAAAATTTTCATTAAGTTAACAAACAAAAAACTTGTAGTGTAAGAATATAATTTATTTATTGTCGAATGGAACGATAGTTTTTATATATATATATATATATATATATATATATACAAAGAACAAATTCTGATAAGAACTAACTTGACTATTAACTATTGACAAACATGATGACCTACTATAGTGACTACTCAACTCTCTTATCTATACGCTTAACTGTCCACATCGTACTCTATTCTCTTCCTCTACTTCATTTTACAATATTTTATAGGTGATATGTATACACATTGAAGAAAAGGTCCAGGGCACAACAAGAGTATGACTGCCCAAGTTGCGATAACTGGATGGGGTCAGTGAGGACTCCAGGGGCTCTGCTAAATGTTCGGAACTGGAAGGCCACTGGACAGAGAGGGCTGGCGGAAGCGTATCGAGTAGGCCAAGGCTCATTGATGGGCTGTAGGGTCATATAAGACGTATACATATAATAGAGGAGGGAATGTCAAGAAATAGACATTTCTGACAACAAGTTAGCAATAGCGTAACTCCTAGATTAAAAACCTATTCGGTCATAATGGTTTGTCAAGCGAAGAATGAAATGTCTTTCGATTTCTCTCAGCTATTCAGCTTAATGTGTACTTTTAGGAAATACAACACACACACACACACACACACACACACACACACACACACACACACACACACATATATACATTATCACCGATTATTTTACGGACAGGCCCCTGATATATTCAACGGAGGACGGTCCCAAAAGCTTCAAGGTGTCTGGCGGGGTACCCCAGGGTTCAGTGCTTGGGCCTTTCCTGTGGAACATCATGTATGACAGGATCCTCAGGCTTGGCCTACCAGAGGGTGCCAAGACAGTGGGTTTTGCTGACGACGTTGCAGTGGTAATTGAGGCCAAATACACACACCCTTCAGGGCAAAGATGAACTGGCCCTGAAGGCCAACCAGAGTATCTCACTAATCCGTGATTGGCTGGCTTCGGTGGGGCTTCAGCTTGCAGACAAGAAAACAGAGGTTCTTCTTATTAGTAGCCAGAAAAGGAGGGAAGAAATAACCCTGAGAGTGGGCAGACAAGAGATCCAGTCCCAGCCCTCGCTGAGATATCTCGGAGTAATAATCGATGAAAGGCTGCGGTTCAAGGAGCATATCCAGCGAGTATGCGATAAAGCAGCAAGAGTGACCACAGCAATGGCTCGACTGATGCCCAACGTAGGCGGGCCTAGAAACAGTCGAAGACTATTATTATCGAGCGTCATCTCATCCGTCCTTCTCTACGCAGCCCCGATATGGAATGGTGCCTTGGACACACTGGCTTACAGGAGACCAATGGTGTCCATTTATCGTCGAAGTGCCCTGAGGGTAATCAGCACGTTTCGCACTGTCTCTTACGAAGCTGCATGTGTAGTGGCCAGGATGCCACCAATAGAACTGATCGCAGAAGAGAGACAGCGTTGGTATAAAAGAGTTGCTCGCATCCCCAGAACTGAGGAAAGGAAGATGACAATCGAGAAGTGGCAACAACGCTGGGATATGGCCACGAACGGGAGGTGGACCCATAGGCTGGTTCCTCGCATCGAACCCTGGATGGATAGGAGCCACGGGGAAGTAGACTACTACCTAACCCAGATGCTTACAGGACATGGCTGCTTCAGAGCATACCAATTGCGGTTTAAGCTGGACAATACAGCAGAATGTCCAAGCTGCCCAACAATAGAGGAGACAGTGGAACATGTATTCTTCAGCTGTCCCCGTTTTCAAGAAGAACGGAATGATTTTAAAGGAGTCTGTGGCTCAGCAGCGACAGCCGACAATATTGTTAGCCTGATGCTGCTTTCACAGGAGTACTGGACAGCTGGCCAGCGCCTGGCCGTAGAGGTCATCAAGAAGCTGAGGAAGGAAGAGAAGGAGAGGCGTGCCTAGAGCAGAGGTAGCCTAGCACAATGAGGCGGCACACAGCCACTCCCCCTCCATGAAGTAATGCCTGACGGTGGTCCCGTGGAGGGTGGGAAACAGGTGTAGGGAGGTGGTTTTAGTGGGTAAAAATCCCACACTACGGATAGGTACGGGCCTATCCGTGTCTTTTGAAGATTTCCACCTACCCCCGTAAAAAAAAAAAAAAAAAAAAAAAAAAAACACACACATATATATATATATATATATATATATATATATATATATATACAGTCACTGGTCATATTAATGTGACCACCAAGAAAGATTATTTTCTTTTTTCCTCATTTTTTTATATTCTTTCGTGGGTCTTCTGTTTTAAGTAATGGCAACACGGTTATAATGTTTTTGAAGTATGTTTTTCTTTTTTTGTAATGGCAACATTGGTTTTAGTCACTTTGTTTTACGAGTGACGACGTTCATAATTTGTGTATGAAATTTTTGTGGATTTATTGTTTCTTTTTCATTAAATAAAAGTCGGATTCAATAAGTTTATTATTGATTTATTATTTGTATCATATATTTTAACTATTTTAATAGGTTTTTTTTTCATCAATATGTAAAATAGGGTGTAAATAGGGTGACCACAAAATATTAAAAAAAAAATAAAGATTTTTTTTCGAAACTATTTTTTTCAATTTCATATTATTATCAGATAACTAACATACCCATAAATCCAATATTTAAACTCGATTTACATTGTAGATTTGTATGCATAATACAAAAATATAATGCAAACATGTAACAAGTACGAATTTATCCAGTGGTCACATTAATATGGCCATGGACTGTATATACACACACACACACGTATATTAATTCCGTTTACATGAAGAAGTCGAGTGGGTCAGTGGTAGAGAGCTGAAGGCCCCACTAGTTCAAAACCAGCTCGCCGACAGACTTTGATTTAATCTGTTAGCGGCCGGAAATGGAATATATGCGATATTGGACCCTGCTCACCCAGCCTCTATAATATGTCGATTGAGCGTGATCTAGGACAAATCACCTCCGTGCACAACCTATGTTCAAGAAACAGTACAGTACCTACCATGTACTGAACCCAAGTTTCTCCAAAGGTTGTAGTGGCATTCCGTTTTTTACTCGCTCTATACACAGGTACGTTACTACTATTACCAATCAAGACCATTTTTTCATCTCAATTATCATGATGGATTTAAAAAAAAAGAATGAAATCATTTTGCTTGTTTTGAATTCAATTGAATCTGTGTTAGTTCATAGCCCATCATATGACACTTATTTACCCTACTTGTCTTGAAAGATTTACAAAATCTTTCGGCAAACACGCCACGGAGGGCAAGAGGACACACCGTTAGTTCTACCAAGTAGCGTTATATTCCACGGGGCCTATTATCATAAATATGGGATATAGGGCCGCCTTCCACCTTCCAGCTTGTTGCCGTAAGGGGATGGTTATTTATGTATTTACCCCGTCGCTGCCTTATTTTTCCTTTTGTGTGAAAAGATTTGTGCATTATTCTTAAAAATTAAAATATAAAAGTCATAATATTCAATGAAACCATAACATTTGCAATGTAGTTTTTAATTACAAGAAGAGGGTAGAAAAATATATGGACATAACAAATTCAAAAAAACAAGTCCGTATTAAAGTCTATAAAATCGTGTATAATATAAGCATATGTATGTTGTGTGGTTTCATTTGAAATGACCATTTTTTTTATTTTTTATTTCTGAAGTAGTGGAACTAGTTTACGCCAAAGTGGAATTAGTAGACTTTTGTCACTTACTATGTTTATATTTACAGACCGTAATGAGCTTTTATTTATCGTCTCTATGTTTATAATATTTAATATCGTTACAATTGAACTAATGTCTTTCAGTGTACTACCAAATATGACCATAGGAACGCGAGTTTCGTGTAACTTTTTGTTATAAGTTTAAACTTGGATATTCTGCGCCCCATGCTGCAAGAAATATTACCATCGCAGTCCAACAAAAAAAATTATTGGTTTCCATGTGGTGGTCAATTACAGGAATAATTCATTTCTCCTTTGTGCACAGAGGTGAAACCATAATGAACATAACATGTCAAAAACAAACAGCATTCGTTCTAATTAGAAGGGATCCACAATCTTACACTACGACACAATACCTTGAAGCAGAAAGTTTATTCGGTGTCAACCAACTCAAGAGAGCAATTAAGAGACCGAATCATAGATGCAGTGCACCAAATATCAACAGAACAATGTTTAGCTGCAATTTACCAAGTGAGTGCTAGATGTAATGCTTGCATTGGTGCAAGTGGACAACATTTTACAATAAAATATTTACATTAAAATAACATAACATATATATAAATGTAAATAAATAAGTATAAAAATGAAAACTTGTTTTGTTTCTTTTTTTGCGATTTTCTCTAAAACTAAGCAAATACGGGCAAATCTCTAAAGAACTTTTTGTCTTAGTTTTTCGGTCCCCTATAAGTTCCTGAAGTTTTGCCATTTAAATTCGGGACACCCTGTATATATATATATATATATATATATATATATATATATATATATATATATATATATATATATATATATATATATATATATTGACAGTGAGAGGGGGGGAGGGAGCTTATGAATTTTTATCTAAACAATATATTTTTAGGATGCAGGTTTGAAGTATTTTTTTAAACAAACAATTAAAATTCATTCATCAGCAATTTCTTCTTGTTTCGACCGTGTAGTCAAATTCGTTGCCGACGTTTCGCTGGACATACTTCAAGCTTTCTCGGGGCTTAATCGGATACTGAAAAATTTCTACTTCGGGATTTATAGCTTTTGGGTCCGTGGGCAGAGCTTATTCCTCCAATCATCTGATTGGTTACTTTCTGATTGGCTGGGATCCGACCGTGTGGTATCTGATTGGGTGGGTCTCAATTGGCTGACTTCTGATTGATTCGTCTTTTCTTTCAGGTTTTTTGGTTTCTTTTTGGTATGTTCCACTTTTATGTTCGTGAGCCACAATTCGCTTAATTTGTAACCACTATCTCTGTTGAAATTTTCGTTTTTTTTTTACTATTTCGATTGCTTCTTTCTCTCGTGTTATTACACTTTTTGGCCACTCTAATGCTGTCAAACCCGATAGCATGGTTGGCATTCACAAAGTGTTATAACACAGAAGCTATAAATACCAAAGTAGAGAAGAACATTTTCAGTCTCAGATTAAACTCTGAGGAAGCTTGCAGTATGGCCGGTGAACCGTCTGCAAAGAATTTGAATGCACGGTCGAAATCAGAAGAAACATCTGATGAATAGATTAAAAATATTGGCCTTGGCAATTTAAGAGAGTATTACACAGTTAAAAATTTCAAAGCAAATAATCTTAAAAACTTTTTATGAAATAAATCTTTTTATCCGTCTATTTATCAATTAAATAAACAAATCTGGTAATTTCTTTCTATTTTAATAACAACATAAATTTAAAATTAGTATTTTTGTAAAAAAAAAACATTTCTAGATAATAACTTTTTAATTATTATTGAGTGTATATCTTCTCTTAGTTTTCCTATCAGCCCGTATTCTCTTATCTCACTCATCACTTTCATTCGCTTGCCTGTCCCTCTTTTTTTCTTCTATCTCTTTTTTCCACTGTAAGGATCTTAAAGTATTTTCTGAATATTACTCTGTCATGGTATTCTCTTCTTGTAATATCTAGCCTTGTTATTTCCTCTCTCATCTGGCTGGGATATCCTCTGATGTTTCTCAGTATCGTCACATTGTTGAATATCCTTTTGGGTTTCCTTCTGCCCGAAAAATTTTAATATCCTTTTCATTTCTGCTGTTTTCATAGAACATATTCTTGGTTCCCTCATGCAGTTCTATATGTTTTTACGTATTCTTCTCTTATTTTTATGGGTCCGTTGAAATACATATAAATAATAACTATAAATGTTAGAGAAGAGTTGGTCGACTGTATCGTCTAATTTAAGGAAGAAATAGTTGGGGGTGCAGTCAATGAAAACACCAAAATAAGCATAACTTATTTATTATGTGCCGACGTTTCGGCCTACAATGTAGGCCATCTTCAGGGCTAAGAGAGAGAAACAAACAGAAATATATAAAAACGTAGTAACAAGAATATATAAAGTGGTACAGGAGTGGAAATAAAAATAGTGACTAGATATGATGAAATAGTGAATAGATATATGATAAATAAGAAAGAATATAAGACTGGTTACAGAATATAATAAACTTAAAATAGTGATAGATAAAAATAAAATTGTAGATGATGAACAGAAATTCTAATAGTGACAGATAAAATAATACAAGAATAAGAATATAAAATAGAAAAAATATATGTCAAGAAGGGATAAAATGTAAACAATAATATAAAGGAAAAGAAAAATGAGGAGGTAAACGGAAAGATACAAAATAAGAAGATTAAAATATAGAAAAAGGGGGGTTGAGTAATTTAGAAAAAAACTAGTTTAATTATAGATATGGATAAGATACCAGACATGAGGGGTTACATAGGTAAAGTGTAATAATACAAGCATAAATAGAAAGAAAAGCTTGATAAATTTCAAAAATTAAACATCGAAAATAGTGGTATTATATCTATGAACTATGAAGAATGAAAAGAAAAAGAAAATATAAGTAAGGGAAGTTAATATGTAACTGTATACAGTTAGAAAGAAAAGTTTGGTCCTAGGGAAAGAATGTTGTTGACATGGGTGGGGATGTTGGTGAAAGAGATAGGACCAAACTTTTCTGCACCCTCCTCCTCCTTCAAAAAAATTATACCTGACCTATTGACCGACTTAGAATATATCCATAATGACCCCCTCCTCAAACATTCACATGTTCAACCTGATCTTTCACGCGTCTCTGTAGCTAATATCATTTCCAACTTCCTTCAGCACCCCCATTCCACCCTTTCTAATTTCTCCCCCGCAATTTTTCAAAGACCTTGCGTCCACACGCTCTTTTCTTCAATCTCATGACGACTTAATTGTCACCAAAGCTGACAAAGGTAACTCTGCTGTAATTATGGACCGTTCTGATTATAACCTCAAAATTAATTCCCTTCTTTCTGATGCTTCCACCTACAAACCCATACCTCGTGATCCTACTACATCTCTCCAAAAACAATTCAACCTCCACCTAAAAAGCCTTGTCAATTCTAAATTAATTACCTATCCTGTTTACAGAAACCTCATTTCCTATAATTCCTTAGCCCCCGCTTTTATGGTCTTCCCAAAATCCACAAACCCAACAACCCCCTCCGTCCTATTACAGCTAACGTCAATTCACCATCTACAAAACTTAGCAATTTCTTACTTTCATCCTTACAAGTCCTCAGCCGTAACAACCCATATGATATCCAAAACTCCTTTCATCTACGTGATCTTTTAACATCCCTCACCATTCCTGATCATTACATCCTCACTTCCTTCGATGTCGAAAGTCTTTTTACCAACATACCCTTAGATAAAGCCCTTGTCATTATAGATAACAACTGGTCCCTCATAGAACCCCATACCTCTCTCAACCGGTCCTCATATCTCCAATCCCTTAAACTCTGCTGCGAATCTGGCTATCTCACTTTCCATGGACAGTTCTTTAACCAAATTTCTGGACTAGCCATGGGAAATCCCCTCGCTCCTGACCTCTCCAATATTGTCCTAAATGACCTTCTAGACTCCATCCTACCCCAGTTCCGTGACGATGTCTTTTTCATTAAAAAATATGTGGACGACCTCCTCCTTATCCTAAATCCTAACATCATTCCAGGTTTATTATTATCCTTCAATGCTTACCATCCCCGCCTACATTTCACTGTTGAACTTGAACATAACAAATCCCTACCTTTCCTTGACCTCCGTATCATTAGAAATCCCGATCACACCTTATCCACTGATTGGTATACGAAACCCACCTATTCTGGCAGACTCCTCAATTATTACTCCCAACATCCGCACCACCAAATAATCAATGTCGCCAAAAATATCATCCACCGTGGCCTATCCCTCTCCGACGCTTGCTTCCATAACACCAACACCCAACGCATCAAAGCAATCCTATTAAAAAACAATTTTCCTCCCCATGTTATCAATAAACTCATCCATCACCATTATAACCCACCCACCCGCACCCGTTCTCCACATCCGCCTTCCATCCCTATATACAGATCCTTGCCATATATACCCTCCCTCTCTAATAACATTCAAAAATCCCTACGTTCCGCGATCCCCAATTTACGCATCGCCTTTAAATCCCACAACAAACTCTCCAATATTTATACCCGTGTTAAAGATCCCATTCCTCTAAAACATCGCTCTCAGGTCGTCTATCGTATTCCTTGTTCTACTCCCAACTGCAACTCTTCCTACATCGGCGAAACCAAAAACCTACTTAAAGACCGCATTACCCAACACAAATACTCCATTTCCTCCCACAACCCAACCGCTTCTAAACTCTCCAAACACGCCCTATCCTTTAACCACATTTTTGACTTCGAAAACACGTCGATCCTAGCCTCCGTTCCTAATTATAATAAACGCATCCTCTCAAAAACCATTCACATCAATTTAGATTCCTCTACCGTTAATGCCAAGACCGACTCCCATCACCTATCCCTAACCTACGCCCATATTTTTAATTTACTAAAATAACCTTACATTCTTAATTTATTATGCCATTCTTTTATTAATTACATTTTGACCATTGACTTTTAATTTTTCTCTCAATTTACATTATTTACGGTCACTTATATCCACTGCATCTGCAATTCTCCTTTTTAATTTAATTTAATTTTTAATTTTTCACGCAATTTACATTATTTACGGTCTCTTATATCCACCGCATCTACATTTCTCCTTCCCCCTTCTTTGTCATTATTTTTTTGGCCGTCAGAGATCGCCTTTATCGCTTCCGCCTGCCCGGCGTAACATATTTCTTACTTGTCTCTGAGCTCACCAACCTGTAACGTGTTTTATTCGGTTAGTACATATCTTAGTATTTATCTTATCTCCATCCTTTTCACATTCACCTTTCTTCGCACCTGTTCTCACACCTACTTTTGGCATCCATCATATGTTAATAGTATAGAGTTCATTCTTATTTAGCCTCATATTTTTCATCTACTGTATTTCTTTACCTATTTTCTATATGTTTATATTATATTCTCATCTTATTTTGCATTTATGCCACTTCTTTCTAACTGTATACAGTTACATATTAACTTCCCTTACTTATATTTTCTTTTTCTTTTCATTCTTCATAGTTCATAGATATAATACCACTATTTTCAATGTTTAATTTTTGAAATTTATCAAGCTTTTCTTTCTATTTATGCTTGTATTATTACACTTTACCTATGTAACCCCTCATGTCTGGTATCTTATCCATATCTATAATTAAACTAGTTTTTTTCTAAATTACTCAACCCCCCTTTTTCTATATTTTAATCTTCTTATTTTGTATCTTTCCGTTTACCTCCTCATTTTTCTATTCCTTTATATTATTGTTTACATTTTATCCCTTCTTGACATATATTTTTTCTATTTTATATTCTTATTCTTGTATTATTTTATCTGTCACTATTAGAATTTCTGTTCATCATCTACAATTTTATTTTTATCTATCACTATTTTAAGTTTATTATATTCTGTAACCAGTCTTATATTCTTTCTTATTTATCATATATCTATTCACTATTTCATCATATCTAGTCACTATTTTTATTTCCACTCCTGTACCACTTTATATATTCTTGTTACTACGTTTTTATATATTTCTGTTTGTTTCTCTCTCTTAGCCCTGAAGATGGCCTACATTGTAGGCCGAAACGTCGGCACATAATAAATAAGTTATGCTTATTTTGGTGTTTTCATTGACTGCACCACCAACTATTTCTTCCTTAAATAACTATAAATATATTTATCCTCCCTGGCCAAGACCGGCTGAGGGATATAGTTCTGACCTTATTCCAGCCCAGACGTGGAGGGTGAGTATAGAAAATAAACTGTAGACTTCCTTCAATTATAACTTTTCCAATTAGGCTCATTAAAAGAAAATTTCACTTTCCGGTAGGTGAGAAGTGGAGCCATCTTATCAGTCTGTCCAGTCAACCACCCGAGATCATTATGATCGCTAATATTACACAAGTAAAATCATTATCGGTTCTTTCCGTTACGTAAGCGGAGTTTTCAAGTACAAATGAAGGAGTTCGAAACCTTATATCTTCCCATTGCTACATCGGATGGGTTATTAATCCAAGCAAAAAACGAGAAGCTCGTTTCCTTGATGTAGAAAGATATACAACAGTTGATTTAAGAATAATGAAATCAAATTATTTCACTGAAATGATTTCCTTATCTTCGGTACTCGCACTGAGGCTGGAGTAAAATAAAATAGAGCTATCTTGAATTTCCCCGTTCTGGCTTTTAGAACTCGAAAAATCCAAAGATCCAAATTTAATAATCAAGCACCTTCTGTTAGTTTCATCACTATTTAAATTTTATTTTTTATCCAGAACTGTTTCCAGAATGTTTTTTATTATTTAATCAAATATCAGGATGTGTAGAGCGCTGATTTGCTGTATTGAAGGTTGCGGATTCAAATTAAGCTGTGGTAGACAGATTATTTAATATGTCAACAGACATGGATGTACCCTGTCGGACCAAACTGAGGCTCACACTGCCTCTATAAATTGGTTTCCCTTAATTGGGAGAAAAACCTGGCGGAAGAGTCGACGACAAATTACCTCTCTTACAACCACTGTCGTAGAAACTGTACAGTCTCTAACACGTACTGATACTAATACCCTTCATGGCTTATAGTGGTATGCTTTATTTTAATTTTAATTTACTACATGAAATTATCAATGAAACCGATATTTTAAATTGAGATCAGAAATGTGTGGAAGATTTAGACTATATTATATATTTATACCATTGACAGAGGTTCCGGCCCTGAGGGATATCACATTGTCTCCAGGCTTGACAGTGATAAAATCGGTTGTGGTGGATCAAGTTGATCGACGTTTCACCAAAATATAGCTTAGTGATTAGTGGAAAGGTTTGTGAATTTTGGAAGAATTCGGACCGGTAACAACAAAATCGAAGTTAATTTCTGGACTACTAAGGTAAAATCCTTCTGTTATTTTTAAGATCAGTGCTAGTACATAGAGATAGTGCCCTACCAGGTCTAGCTCCGCCCATCTCCCCCACCTAGTCTTCGCTGCCACTTCATTGACAGCTTTACATCGGCCGCGAATACGGTAGCTTCATTAACCACATTGCAGCTTCTCTGATTTTTCAATAATATTAAATTCAATAATCTTTGAACTATTCAATCCGTACCAATATGACAATAATAGAGGAAAAATTTAATATACTAATAGAAAAAATTACAGGTCTAGAGGCTAAGTTGAATGAAAATAAAAGATGTCAAGAGGAGAAATTAAATAACATGATTCGTTATTTCTGTATCAACTATTAACTGAATATCGAAAGGTAAATTTTAAAATATCAATCCTTATGATTATTGCTTTCTCATTAAAAAAAATATGACTTAATTGATATTTATCTTATTTTAACGTCATTTATATTTTTCATAAAAATAAAAAATTTAAATTCCGTTATTAACTTGAGTTTATTTCTTATAACAGTGATTAAATCGATTTTTTGTCTCAAATTATGTCAATCGTACTGGTGGAAACGGAACCGTGTCATTTTTGTTCTGCATAATAAGTGGCTAACGAACCTACAAAGCCACCTTTCACTCATTGAAATTTGGTGTAACCAATGGCGGATCAAAGTCAACGAGGAAAAATGCAAACACGTGACTTCGCCGGGGAACATGTCCTTCTGTCCAATTCAATGAAACCATCCTACCTATTTCCGACACAGTACGATACCTTGGCTTCCTCCTAGACAAAAGACTTACATGGAATCCTCATACCAGACTCAAAAGACAAGAACTTAACAGATGATTTAGCCAACTATACAGATTACTATGTCGGACCTCCGATCTTTCAATAGACAATAAATTACTAATATACAAGACCATCATCAAACCTATTTGGGCCTATGGACTGGAACTGTGGGGGACAGCAAAACAATCGAATATCAGACGCATTCAATCCTTTCAATCCAAAATCCTGAGAACTATTGTCGATGCTCCTTATTATGTTTCCAACAAAACCCTCCATAAAGATCTCAACATTCCTTTCGTCCTCGACCTCATCCCTACTAAATTTTCAAACTTTCACCAAAACCTTGCCTGTCATCCCAACCCCCTGGCTCAGTCACTATCCAGTTCCACACATCCATATAACCCACCCCGCCGTCTAAACTAGCAATGGCCCTGAGATCTGTTGTAATAATGCCATTTGGAGTACTGGCACTGGCCAGATTCTCCACTCACGACCTATGTGTGTGTCTGAAGCGCCCTTACCAGCTTCCATTGGCGTTTAATGCCCGTGACGCGGCTGGGAAAGGGGTCTGGGGCTTCCCGGACTCCTGCTTTGCCTCATTCCTGGGGAAGAAGCTCAGTTCGGGGACCCCAGGCGAATTGTAAATAGGGTATGAATGTGTGCATTTTATTTTATTTTATTATTAGTATTATTATTATTATTTATTTTACTTTATTATTTATTTTACTTTAATATTATTATTACCGCATTAATTTCTTTCTGTTACCGCATGTATATATTTTTCCGCATGTATATATTTATTTATTTTATTTTATTTTATCTTGTTTATATTATTGTTTTGTTATGGAATGACTGTAAGCTATACAGCACTATTACTTATTGCCCATAAGTGGCAGATTGTAATATTTCAATAAAGTGTTAATATAAAAAAAAATAAGTGGCTAAGTTCAGTACAAGGAAAAACCTACGAAGATGGCACGACTTCGCTTTCCTAAGTACAATTAACTAATATAGGAAAAAATACGACTTAACCACTTATTCCCCGGGGAGGTAGATTCATTCATACATTATGCAAGTCTTGTAATTCACATTCCATCGTTTATGTAGTAAAGCTTTGGAGTTGAACGATTTTCTGTCAATGTCATAGTAATAAGCTTTATTTCATTTTATTTTCCTCTTTCTTCTTTGTACAAAATAATAAGTTCCTAACTCCATGAGATTTCAAAAATATTTCTAGGCTGTTTGTCCTTTGATGATGAATTTTTGCTTCCTTTGGCTTTTTATCATTTGGTTTTTGCTCTTTTTCTTTACCGACAACTCCTTCTTATTCTTCACTTTTTTCTTTCCTTTTTCTTAAGGTTTCTTGGGCCTGCAGCTCTTCTAGGGTGAACAAATTATCATTTAGTAATAGTTTGTTATATCTCAAGGTAGCCTTGTTTCTTTTCTCCCAGTGGGATTTCATAAATGTAAATAATTCCTTTTTAATTTTTCTGACAGCATTTGGCATATCATCTTTGATTTTAATAATTTTAAATTCATCAAGTTTCATTAATTTAGATTTGTTTTTCATAATATCTATTTTCAAAATTATCGAGTTTAATTTCACTAATACTGGACCATTTTTATTTTTAGGGTCTATTTTCCTTATTTCCGTTATATCATAAGGTCTGAAATCTGGTATGATGTAATACAATAATCTAAATATTGTAGTCTTCATTTCCATTTCCCTCTCCAGTTCGAATAATACTGTACTTTACCTTCGAATATTATATTCCTCTCTTTTCCTATAACTCTGGATATCACTGGATAGATTCTTTAATAACACTATAATTACATATTTATAACATTTACAGAAGACACTTAAACTCTAAAGCTTTACTAGATAATCGATGGAATGTGAAATACAAGACTTGTATAATGTATGAATGAATCTACCTCCCCGGTGAATAATTGTTTGATGTAATTAAACAATTTTGTACATTATTTTTATCCTGCGTAGAAACCTGTTTTGTTATTCTAAAGGGAATTGTCCCAGAATAAATAAAAAATTTAATAATATTATTATTAAATCAGGTTCTGCTTCTAGTAAAATTGTGAGGACATGATGCCCTGACACGTCGGAGTGAGGGTTCCATAGTACCGGGTTAGGAACTCGAGGGTTCGATTCCCACATGGTTAACATATATATGACATGATTATAATGAAAAATCTTGGCACTCTTACTCTGGCTATCACGGAGGGACGACCTGAATATAGACGTTATGGGATGATAACAAGCTTCACAAAGTCCATACACTACCATTTTTTCATAGTTTTTTAAGTATGAGTGCAAAGAATAAATCGACTAATGTCCAAAATGAGTTTATTGTGGAGGAGAATCAAGCCATTATTATAGCTTATTAGTCAGTTCATGGCTTGAAATGGATTTATTAGCTTTTACTAAACTCCACTTCAAGCCATAAACTTGATTCAGACTTTCCTAAGTACCATACTTTCATAAGTACCTCTCTTTGGACAAAGTTCGACCTTGCAACTTATTTCCCGGGGTCACATATACTACACCTATCTGGGGAACAGCCTCAATTGTTCGAAGTGCATAATTGTTAAAAAAAAAAACACTCGAATTCCCATGGTTGTATAATTGTAATTCAACAATTTTTTAATCTATATTCTTGTTTCTTTATATAACCCTGGTGTTGCCGTTCTTCTTCAGTTAAATTAAGTGTTGATGATTTAATTAAACATTTTTGTACATTTTTTGTACACAGTTTTAAATTATTAATATTTTTTTACATTATTGTATTTTTTCTGTATTTTTTATACGGCACATTTACGCTTAAGGCAGTGTATAAGTTTTTAGGATATGTTTCCTGACCAATTATTTAGACTACATCTATAACCTTATTTTAGCACTATATTCCTTTTCTAGATTGGGGCTTTTTAATCCACTGCCCGCACAAAACTGCAGTCGTACAAATGTATTACACGCCGGAAAGTTTGTTTTCTTCAATATACACATTGCAAACTATTACAAAATATTTTATATTCTTCTTAGCGTTGGAGCAAGGAATAGTATGGCCAACGAAACGGTCGAAGCCCGAAGAAATACGTGATAAATGAAATAAAAATATTGGGCTTGGCAATTAAAGATAGTATTTAACATTTAATAGGTTAGAATAACTATTTAAAAACTTTAATTTCTATATAATTTAATTTTATCGATTGGCACTATATTTTCTAACAGAACTTCTGTACAAATTCTTTTTAAAAAATTAGGCTAGATGATGACCAATTTCCAGTGAGTGTGTAAAAAAAAGTTCCTGTAAGTTAGATTTTAAGCAACAGTTATAAGGTGTAATTCTAATTGATAATGCATTAAAATAAATATTTTCTGTTATAGAAACAGTTAAATTTAAAATATCAGTAAACAATCAAATATTATAAGCAATAAAAAACGTGACTAAAAACCTACTATGTTGTATTAATAACACTAAAATACAAATTTCACATATTTTAAAAATAAAATTAAAATGCATATATCAAGAAAATAAGATATAATTAAAAACATATTTGTTCGAATATTATTTTTGGATTAAAAAACTTCTATTTTATATGTGTTAAATTTTCAAGAAATAAATTTTGAAATAATAAGAAAATAGATATGATGCGAATTCGATTCAAATGAATGGTGCGCTACATTTATCAATTAAAAAAAGTAAATATAATTAATTATCTCCATAAACACAAATTCGAAAGAATGAATCAATACGAACTAAAAAAAAAATCAATGTATAAAAAATGTTTTCCATTTGATTGGATGAAATTACAAAGGTCGTATAACTCTGAACCTAATGTTTATGGTTGTTTCGTTTATTTATTTTCTTTTTAATGACAAGAGACTAGCGAGAAAGTGTAAATAAAAATAACCTTGCTGAAACCGTATATTGATAACAATGCACTAATGTTGTTTGAATTAAATTCTATATAGACATATTTTTTTAAATAATGCCATAATATATAAACAACGTGGTCATTGACTTACAAATCTGGCAAAGGTTTTTACGAATTCTCCATTCTTGATTCTTAGTTTATATACTAGTAGGTATATAATTGCATTAGTAGTTTACTCACACCTGAAACAAAAAAATCGAACTGCTTATTAATTATTTTATAGAAAAAAAGAGTGTAAACCAATTATATAAAACACCTAAACCACAAATATATTAGGAATTTATTACGCAATTGTATATTTCTTAAGTCGATTTTAGGTGAATTATTATTATTATTATTATTATCATTATTATTATTTCTGGTACCAGGTCCCTTAAGAATAACGAATGTTTTGAGTGATAATAGAACATACATTTGGACATGAGGATTAATAATAAATATCAGATTATATTTACGTAAGTACGTTAAAAAATTAAATATAAAAAAACCTGTGCCACTACAACCCGTGAACGGGTCTGGGGTTTAGTGCAGTAGAGACCGTACTATTTCATGGACAACAAAAAAGGAGGTGACTTGTCCTAAATCCCGCTTAACCACCAGATTTTCCCCCTTAATTTTGGTACTCTATAATACTTTATAGAGGCTGGGTGAGCCCCGGAGGGTCCTAGATCCCGTATGATCCATCTCCGGCTGCAAACAGACTAAATAAAAGTCTTGGCAGCAGCGGGATTTGAACCAGGATTGACCTGTCCTAAATCCCGCTTAACCACCAGATTTCCCCCCTTAATTTTGGTACTCTATAATACTTTATAGAGGCTGGGTGAGCCCCGGAGGGTCCTAGATCCCGTATGATCCATCTCCGGCTGCAAACAGACTAAATAAAAGTCTTGGCAGCAGCGGGATTTGAACCAGGATTTCCGGCATGGCAACTCAGTGCTGCACCATTCAACCACCCCGCACTCCTAAATCCCAAGTCTTCAATAAATCCCAACAAAATATATAAAAATAATTAAATTATAAGAGAATAAAATAAAGAATAAAAGTCATTAATTACTTATGATGGAAATGAGCTAATATTTAACCTGATTAGAGAGCATCTGTTTGGGAATTGAGGACAAGAAAAAGCCTGGCAGATATAAGTTGGAAACGAGTTTCACACTGTCTGTATTGTTTCAGTGGGAATGAGCGAATAAGACTGAAAGGCGAGATCTTGTTAGTGGGAGTGGACTCAGGTTTTGAATTGTAGGAGAATGCAGATGTATGAGGTTTCTTGAGAGTAATGGAGAGGTACCTGTATGAACCGAGGCAATATTTTCTGCGGATAGAAGGGAAGAGCCACTTGTAATGGTGGGAAGACCTCCCGGTATCGAAGAAAAACCGCAATGAGCAACTCATGACTCACTTTTGTCATTGATTCATGTGCTAGAGTAGCTTCGAAAGCCTCCAAAACACCTCACAGCTATAGTAAAAGTGTAGGAAGACATTTGATGTTATGAGGAGCTAACGTGTGTTAGTGTAGAAGATTTCACTAGGATAAATTACACCAAAAGATATTTGTATTAAAATTAAGTATTAAAATTATTCGGATTTTAAAGATATAATTGACAAATTAGAAAATGTGTGTGCATCAAAATTTTCCTATCTCTGCGATCATTATCAGAGAAAAAAGTTTAGAAATTTAGTTTACATCATACTGAGATTTGATTTATTATTATTAGTAAGTACCACAAAATAATATGTTATTAAGTGGGAAAAAATACTTATTAATATTCGTACATTAAATTTTAATTCAATTTTTAAAAAAACCGTTACAATAAAGAAGATTAAAGCACAAATCTTGTAATTATTGCATGGTTGAAAATTGTCAGTTTTAAGTAGATGTTCAGGAAGATAAATAAAATTTTCATATACTTCATTTTTTGTATCACTTTTATTAATGACTTAGTTGCTTATCAAGCTAAAAGATTACCTCTAGATTCATATACGTATGCCAAAAAGATAAATGATTCTTTAGATGAATCAAAATCATTTATTTCCATTATCCCTGACTGAAAAGGTAAACCACGTTGCGTGCAACGGGATCAAGCTAATCTTCTCTACTCGGATTAGATTCGTATTTTGACATTCAGGCAAACACGAGAACTATTTCTGGCTCGGAGGTTTACGTCTGCATCAACATCACGAGTGCAATGAGTTCGACGAATGCTATACCTTTAACTCGTTTCAGTCAATATCAGTATGTGCTTTTTTAAATAAATAGGGCAGCTAAAGCTGAAAATTGAAAAGTCAAAACAGCAATATTTTTCATAATCTGTTCTAAAATTGATTTATTTAGTAGAAAGTAAAGTAGTAAGAATTCTTATTAATACCGTACTACTCAAAAATCAGTTTCAAGAGCAGGTAATATTTTCCACGTTTTAATGAAATTCTTTTAATAAACAAGAGTAAAGGAAAATCTAATCATTCTTTTAGTACATTTAATGAAATTCCTATCCTATTTATTTAATTTTAAAAAATGTATGTATTAATTTTTAGAACAGTCACTTAACGAATTATGATTCATAATTCTCTTCAATCATTTTAAAATATTTGTTTACCCCATATTTGAGTTCAAAAATGTTTAAAAAAAAAAAATCTTGCACCGTTAATCGATGGCAGCCATTTTTCGAAAATGCTAAATTTTAATAAACTTATTAAAAAAAACATTAAATACGGCAATTTGAATAATTTTCTCAATCAATAAACATCAATGGCAGCCATTTTTCGAAAAATCTAAATTTCAATACACTTATTTTTAAAAAAAACCATTAAATACAGTAATTTGAATAATTTCCTCATTTTCAAAAATTCATATTTTTATTCCTATAAAATATAAGTAACTACATTTTTTCATTGCTTCGCTACCTATTATATAGGTCTACAAAATGTGAAAATATTTAATTTTCAGAAAAAAATGAAGATTTTCAAATATCAAAACTTTATAAAAAATTATGGAAACAATTGTCAGTGTTCTTGCTCTATTATTTAGCAAATAAACCTAAGACTAATAGGTTATGATATATGATTAGAGAAAAATGCAGCGAATTAAATAATTCCTTAGTTGTTATTTTTTAGTCCAAAATTGATTTTTTAAGTTTTCAGTACTAATCTTTGAAGGTTACTTTCACTAGTTATATTTTGCATTCAAGGGTATTTGGTGCAATAACAGTTTTTTTAGAGAACAATTGGGTCTTTTTTAGATGGGCTGCCAGTTACTTATTGTAACCAAATGATTACTTTAAAAGTAATCGCTTTAATTAACATATGATTTGGTAAACAGAAGAATACAGGTTAATGAAATATACATATATATATATATATATTATATATTTATTATATAATAGGATTATATATTAAAGTATAGGCACAAATTTCTCTCAACAGATTCTTCCAATCAGTAATAGTTGCACTACTAATATTAAGTTCTTAAATACAAAATTTCGAAGTTGTGAATTCCTGTGTCCAGACATTTATAAATAAAAGAGCTTTACTTAAAGGTAGTCTTGATTCTTCGAACCCCGTATTTGAGAATAAACCCTTAGAAGTTCTGCAATTTCTCACGTAGCAAACCCACGTTATTTTTATTATGCTTCAATTTCATATTGTGTCCATAACCACACTTTTTAAATTTAGGTAAGACAACTTTATCTTGAAAAAAATGTAAGGCATTTTCTTCTTCATTGCAAAACAAAATTAAATTAATAAAATTTATCTCTGTATCCATTACACATAAATAACCTTCTTAATAGAATTTGTAGTTGTCTTACGGTTTAATTTTTTTTTTAATTACTTTTAAAGCAATCATTGGGTTACATAAAGTAACTGGCAGCCTTAATCAAAAAAAGACCCGAAGAATTTTCTTAAAACAATCGAGTCAATTGCAATGCTGAAACTCAGTGGTCGAGCAGCCTTTCTCTTCGTATAATAAATTCTATAATTTCCCAGTCAAAGTAAGAATCTATTGCCTCTTGTTTTATATAACCCGAACTATCTTATTCGGAACTAAAACCGAATAAAATCCATGAGTCTCTCTATTTTCTCAATGGATTACACGCTTTTTCCTTAACATATGTATATTGCTCTTGACTTTGTTTTACTAGATACGGAAAAAACAAATCCCTAGCTGGCAGCATTGACTGATGTTGTTTGTGGGAGAAGATTAGGAATCATCGAATCCATCATCCAACTAGACAAAAATGTTTGTCTCACCAAGATAATACCATTCTTTTTTTGTTTTTGCCTTCCCTAAAGAAGGTTTTTGAACCCAGTGGGCATCAATGTAATGAAAACTAGAGAAAATAAAAACACACAACATTAAAGTAGGTCAACTAAAGTTAGGTTTCTAACAAAAATACAGATACACAAAATTTAAAAACATATATATAACAACAACAATAAATACACGATTTTGAAAATATATAAAATTATGTGTAAAATAAATTCAATATAAATGTTAAAAAAGAAATAAAAACAATGCATATGATAGCTTGGTACTAGAGAATACTGGAGACAAAGAAAAATATTTCACAAAACTTTAAGGTAGATCATTTAAAGTGTGATTTTTCTAATATATAATCTTAAACCTGATATGCATAATAATTGGAAAAATATCTTATATTCTAACTTAAGTTCACTCATAGTTAATGGCCTAAAGTAGATTTTTTTCGAATTAATGAAAATAAATAGGACTTTGTGAAAGAAATTAAATAAAAAAATAATAATATATTTTTATTATGTAAATTGAATTTATAGGGAACCAGAACAGTTTTAACTATTTCTAAAATCAACAATTATATAATGCATAGTCTATATTTTTATTTATATTTTCAGGAATATTAGAAAAAATACCAATGGCAGAATAACATCCCTTATTGCTTATTATATAAATGTTTTTTAAATGTATGGTTAATTCTAAATTAAGAGCAACAGTTATTTAAATATTAATGAACTTTATTGCTTAATTACCTTGAATAGATCTTTTATTATACTATTTATAAATTCTAAGTAATTTGTATTCACTTAAAGGTTTTTTAATACACACCTTTATAAATTTGAGAATCATTATTATCGCTTATTATATAGTCATTAAATTTATTTTTGATATGCTGATCTATAATTTACTAAACACGTTACAACTGAACAGAATTTTATTTTGATAATTATGCATTCAAAGAAATTACTCACGCTCTCATTGTGGTCGCAATCCAGGACACTTATACGTGCCCTGTTCTGATAAACAACGCGAACGACAAAGCCATCCTTAAAAGCTATTGTCCCAAGATATATTCTAGCTAGCTCGAGATACATAATAATTAATTAGGCCAAGAGATTAAAGTTATCTAAATATTTCAATGTTCACATTGCATCATTATTTTGGATGAGACTATTTAAAATAACATACGAGTAGATGAACATTTAAAGAAATGCAAATATCTAATTTTACCTGTTTATCTTCTTCTATGGGTGTGAAAACACAATATTACAAACATAATCAGTAATCATTTTCGCATGAAACTAAAAATTCAAAAACAAACATAAAATCAAATGCGATTTCTACAAGCTAGATTTTTTTTAAAAAATACATGACATATATTCCAAATAAAATAAAAGATTTATTTTATTTCCAAGTTATGTATAATTTACTCTAGTTTTTTGCATTATTAGTTAATTTAAAATTAAATTAAAGGTTAATTTTAATTTATTGGATAAAGTTTGAGCTGTAAGTGCTAACTTTTTTTTTTTTTTTTTTTGAAAACACTTTATTGAAGCATTACAATCTGCCTGCTGTGGGCAATAAGTAATGGTGCTATGTAGCTACAATCATTCCATAAAAAATCAATAATATAAACGAAATAAATGCATAAATAAATATATACAAGCGAAAAAATATATACAAAAATAAAGTAAAATAAAATATATATATATATATATATATATATATATATATAATAAAAAAATATAATAATAATAAATAAAACATAAAAGAAATATACTGTACACATTCATACTCTATTTACAATTTGCCTGGGGTCCCCGAACTGAGCTTCTTCCTCATAAATGAGGGCAAAGCAGGAGTCCGGGAGGCCCCAGCTCCCTTTCCCAGCCGCGTCACTGGCATTAAACGCCAATGGAAGCTGGTTAAAGGCGCTTCACACACACACAGGTCGTGAGTGGAGAATCTGGCCAGTGCCAGTACTCCAAATAGCATTATTATAACAAGTCTCGAGGCCATTGCCGGTTTAGGCGGCGGGGTGGGTTATATGGATGTGTGGAACTGGATAATGACTGAGCCAGGGGATTGGGATGACAGACAAGGTTTTGGTGAAAGTTTGAGAATTTAGTAGGGATGAGGTCGAGGACAAAAGGAATGTTGAGATCATTATGGAGGGTTTTGTTGGAGACATAATAAGGAGCGTTGACAATAGTTCTCAGGACTTTGGATTGAAAGGATTGAATGCGTCTGATATTTGATTTTTTTGCGGTCCCCCACAGTTCCAGTCCATAGGTCCAGATAGGTTTGATGATCGTCTTGTATATTAGTAGTTTATTGTCTATTGAAAGATGGGAGGCCCTACATAGTAATCTGTATAGTTGGCTGAAACGTCTGTTAAGTTCTTGTCTTTTGAGTCGGGTATGAGGATTCCATGTAAGTCTTTTGTCTAGGAAGAAGCCAAGGTATCGTACTGTGTCGGAAATAGGCAGGATGGTTTCGTTGAATTGGACAGAAGGACATGTTCTCCGGCGAAGTGTAAAAGTCACGTGTTTGCATTTTTCCTCGTTGACTTTGATCCGCCATTGGTTACACCAAATTTCAATGAGTGAAAGGTTCCTTTGGAGGTTCGAGGAAGCCATTTCAGGATCTGGATGAGATGATAGGATGGCTGTGTCGTCTGCGAACGTTGCAAGGAAGGTTTCAGGAGTAGTTGGGATATCAGCGGTGTACAATATGTACAGGATAGGACCCAGGACGCTGCCCTGGGGGACTCCAGCTTGAATTGGGTAAAGATTAAGTGCTAACTATGGGCGAACTTAAGGAGAAACTTGATCGAATTACTAGAGTAATGCATATTTCAGTATATTAAGCTTTGAGACGGAAAAGGTTCTTCTGCATACTTCTGAATACTTCTGCATAGCTAAGGTACTTTGTTAAATATAAACTTTTTTTTCTTTGTTTAATTTTATTTAATTCAATATTTATACAATTTACACCAATTCTTAAGTTATTGATAATTCAATTTTTTTAAATATTTTATTTCGTGCCATTTTCCAAAAAAAAAATCTTTCTTGCGCTTCTACCTAAATTATATTATCATAAATATACTTCTCCGTGTAATTTTACGGATCCCATCTCGAACCTTTATAAACTGTTTCATGTAGATAAAACATATGGATAAAATCTGCACTTATGCTAACTCTGAAAAACTCCTTGTTTCATTATTTTTTTCCAACACTTAGATTCTGGAAGAATATTCAGAATAGGTGAACTTAAGGAAGAACTTATTCCACTTATTAGAAGCTTTTTTGAATTAGGATATTGTTTATTCTTGCCACTACTCTCCTTATCTCAGAACAACAAATCGGTTTAGAGTGGTCTAGAAGGAACTAGTTCATTCTACATTTTTTTCACTTTTCTTCCAGAAGCCATTCGGTAGCTCATTAAATGTGATGTCTTGAAAATAAATCTTTGCCTCGGAATAATTAATATTTTATTTTTCTTAGAAAACTGTTAAGGTACTATTTTATTTTAATCTAGTTTGTTTGAATATTCATGAGTATGTATTGTAAATATTTTATAAAGCTTCAGAGATTTCTGATATTCAATAATCTCGAAACAAAAGCAATGCCACAAACTTAAAACGTTCGATGTCCGGAAAAAAAAACTTGATGGAAAGTTGTTGGAAAAGCACTATCTCTTCCGAGTTACGATCCCTTTTACTTTATCTCGCCTACGCAGGACCAAAATGGAAAGACTCTTTCAACTTGCACCGATAAAGAAAACTTTAACTCACAATCTATTTATAATAAATCTTCTAGGCACGAATAACGAAACAAGTAATATATATTATAACCATGTTATTTTTATCAATTTTACTTTTGCTATTTTTCATTTTTTAAAATTCTTTACTTATTAGAATGCTGCCTAATAATTAAATTATAATCATTAAATTCAATATTTCTATTTTTTTTTATTTGCCTATCTCTTTTTCCGTTTTCGCTTATAAATCAAATTCATGCATTGGCATCTCCGGTGAATGAGAAGTTAAGTCGAATATTTCCAGAATTAATTAATTGTACCGGGCTAAGCTGAATCCTGCGATTCTCCTAGTCTTTGGCTTGAATTGTAATAATAATATAAGAAATAACTATACCTCAAACCAGAGCCTGACAGCCACATATGCAATATAAGAATAAAATGATACTGCTTACCTCAGTACAATTTTTTTAATTAGGGACAGGATTCAACTTAAATGCCTATTCACTGGGACTTCTGAGACAATCATAAGTAAATTTTAAAAAAAATTGACAACATGCTAATAACTAGAATAAAAAAATCAATGAAAAAATGATTAACATAAAAAATCATAACTAAAAAAAGACGAAAATTATATTCAACATAATATTGAAAGATTCGTGAAAAACTGAAAAAAATAAAATTAAGTAATTATTGCATATTGATAATAACACTGTTGACAGTTTTGTCTACCTTGGCTCTTTGGTCAAAGCGGATAACTCAACTGGCACAGAAATTCAAAGAAGAATTATTATTTAATAAAAGAAGAATAAGTGTTATTTTAGGAATGGCAAAAATTTTAAGAAGTCATCTGGTATCAAGAAAAGCCTAGGTGATACTTTACAAGACAATTGTCAGGCCTGTTTTAACTTACGGATCGGAAGCATAGCCTCTCTCCAGGGTAGGTACCAACAGCTTACTACTCTTCAAAAGAAAAATATTAAGAATTTAGAGTTGGAGTTTGTAGCGGTAAGAGTTCGATTAATTTAGGCTCAGGCAGAATACAGAGATATATCAGAAGTATCAGGAGCTAGACGTGGTGAGTATATAAGAATAGCTAGGCTTAGATAGGCTGGACATGTAGCCAAAATGGAGGACACCGCTACTCTTAAGAAACTGCTATTTGGGTACGTTGACGGTAAAAGGAAACGTGGACG
The DNA here is from genome assembly GCA_037127475.1 of Arma custos. Lineage (NCBI taxonomy): Eukaryota > Metazoa > Arthropoda > Insecta > Hemiptera > Pentatomidae > Arma > Arma custos. Next base: position 82,149,820 of record CM073760.1, on the reverse strand, counting down.
GCCGCGATTAAGGTAGGCAGATGAGGTCGAGAAGGATGGCCTTGTTGGTCCCGAGCTTGGAGGACCTTGGCACAGGACAGAGAGGAGTGGAGGCGATGCCTTGGTGCGGCCAAGACCCTACTCGGTTGTAGAGCCAGTGTTGATTGATTGATTATAAAAAATCTCACATATTTCATTTTGGCTACACTCAGATTCGACGAAGTGGTTTTATTATTATCCATTGGACTTCTTAATGTACAACAGTGAATTTTGGTTAGTTTGTTCATTAATTATAAAGGCGGGGCTCGCTCAATGAGTAGAGTGCTAAGGTTTTGTACAGTCCCTACCACGTACTGAACCTAAAATCCTTCGTAGGTTGTAGTGATACAATTTTTATTTATAATTTATCAATCGCTCTTTTCTTACCAGAAGAGAGCAGAAAAGTCTCCTATCTCGATCTTCCATCATTCCACAGAAACTTCTCCATCAGTTTTGCGTTCATCGAAAATAAAAATCGCAAATTAAGTCTAACGGTGCTACAAATTTGAGGCTAATACAGAAACCATCTCGATAAATCTTAAAAATACTAGATAAATATAAAAATATACTTGACGTCCTTTACTTAAACGTTTTTCATAGTTGGAACTTCCAATAAAATTGGGCGATCGCAGTCAAGGAGGATTGCGTTTGAGTATTACTAGTTCAAGTAGTTAGCCGATAAATTGCATGTTTGGCGATCTTTTTTTTCCCTTAGACTGGATATGATCTAGGAATAATAAATAAATTGTATCAAATGAAACAATTACCTAAAATGGGATTATCATAATTTTAATTCGATCACAATATTAAATAACGAAGTTATGTAACCAAAGATTTAAGGTTTTTTTTAAATACTCTGAGTAGCAGATAACTCTTTAGGAAATAATTTTAAAATATTTGGTATTAAATTAAGAAATTACAGCGCATCACCTTCGTTTACTTGTGGCCTCTTATGGGCAAGTACTCTTCTACCCAGATTAAAGTGGTGCTTCTCTTCAACTATACAAAAAGCCTTTGTTATTGGTAATGGTGCATATTTAAAAAAACAAAAAAATTATAGATTTTAAAATTATTTTGGCCTTCAATAATAACTGATCGGCTATAACCAAGGCAGAAAAACGAAAACTGAGGGGAAAAAAGGTCTTCAAATGATGTAAATTGTTTTAAAAATGATGGCTTTACAAATGAAAATTGCTGTAGAGAGTTCTAGTGCAGCTAAATAAATAAGGGTATAGCAAATGCATGAGGAAGAAAATCGTCCGTATGGAAGTCAGAAAAATACTGTTAAATAGGACTATTTGGAAAGCCAACGTTTTGACCCACATTACAGGTCTTCTTCAGGACTAAATATGCAATGATAAAAAATAATGATGTGGACCCTTAAATAAATATAAAAACTGAAGGAATAATTATAGAGCCTAAGATGCCCCATCTTTATTTTTTATCACATGTACTTCTTGATGCTATATGTATTTTTATTATTTATTATTTACTCTATATTATTTTAATTTTTCAGTCTCTTGTATATTTATCCCTGAAGTAGATCTGTTTGAGGGCCGATATGTTGGCTTTCCAATAAACAGATTATATTATTTAAGAGAATTTTTCTGACCTCCACCCGGACCATTTTTTGCTCAAAGAAGGTCAACAAATACTATTAAAGAAATATATAATGCAATATGTAATGCCATAATTAATTTTTCAAAAGTTGTGTCATGTTTCTTAACACTATAAAGCTCAGTATTCAATCATCTGATCTTCATTTAAGGCTCTAGTTTCAGTAGTTCTAAAGTAAATGAAACAACAGCACTGTTACTCCATTTTCTAAAATTATCCTGGATTTTATAAGTTTCTTTAAGGATATTTTTTACTCTGTAGGATATTTTATTTCAAAATACTGTCACGTTCTTTATATACACTCCTCAATTCACATCTTTACATAATCAATTAAAAATGAAACGGAAATAAATCGGTAGTATTAATCTAAAGAAAAATCTACAAACCTCAAAACATGTATGAGCACATATATCATGATGATGGTACAGTATGTTTATCATTAGCCATCTCTTTATATCTTTGGTATTAAGAAGTATAACAGTATTTTAACTTAACACTAACATGAAGGAAAAATATATTCAATTTATTTTACTTTATTTTTTTTATTGATTGTTATAAATATTTTTATTTTGAAGAGAACAGATTTGTCCAGGCCGGGATTCGAACCCGGTTCGCCCACGTATCGTGGTGCTCAAATCTATTTTCTTCACCGACATCCTCGTATTCTCGTAATTCGCGATGTATACAAGGGAAGAATGTTTATTGAACATTACATTAAGTAAGGCATGTGAGTGATAGAAAAGAAAAGTGATATAATCAATTTAAGAGAATGAGTTAAAATAAATTAATAAAAAACATCTTTGAACAACTATAGTTACCTGTAAAAGTAATATAATTTCTATTAATTTTACTGGAACAGGGCTACGATGCCAAAAAAATGAGAGAGGGAGATGAATGAATATTAAATTTTCCCAGTTGCTTTGAATGAGGTTCATTAATTCTCAACTAAGCTAAAAGAAATCTTGAAGCAGAATACCAAGTTAATACAAACAGATGTCGATGGAAATGTGAATTTGTAAAATTAACTAACAAATAATTATATATTCTCTGAAAATACATCTCTAATTCTTATTGCAGCCCATGAAGGCTCATGGGTTTAGTACGTGGTAGAGACTGTACACTGTCTTGGACAACAGTTGTGCATAGAGGTATTTTTCTAGAAATACGCAAGACCTCCAGGTTTCACCCTCAGGATACTCATTTTATTGAGGCAGCGTGAGCCCTATGGTGGTCTTTATATGCCACAGGGTCAATGGGTGGCTATTTACAGAATAAATAATTTATCTGCCATAACCGGATTTCAACCCCAAGTTTCAGCAAAGCAAGTCAGCACTCTATCCTACTCCATTTCATCAGAAATATATGTTATTATTAGCTGGGAATGGGAAAAGCAGTTTATAAATAAAACGTTACATGTATACGTGTATATATACATTATGCGTATATAAACATTTAACAACAACGAATTTCCATATAGGATTATTGCAATTTATCCAGACTTTTATGATGTCATAAACTCTATTTAATATGGATTTATGAAATCATACTATACCATGATAACTAAAACGCTTTGATAATAACTTAAAGAATGTAGTAAAAGTATTAAATCGTAAAGCAGTTCTCATAAGTTTAAATAAGCCTGGATTTTATTACTTCATGGTTTGACAGGTGGTAGTGTCATAAAAAGTTTCAGTGATATTGATTTATACAGTCAAAATGTCCTTTATAATAAAAAGATAAAATCTGCCAGAGGGTTTTTTAATAAAATCCAGATTCCTCAGTCTTCTTTTCCCTTCTATTTTATAGAAAACTAGCTTTTGCCCACGGCTTCACTCGCGTGGAATTTGGTCTGCGAAATAAAGTTTCGTGACAGATCATTTTAAATAAATAATTTAATTTTTTTAACTATAAGTTACTCGTAAATTACATCCGAAATTACAAATGTCTAACATCAAAACTGAAGGATCCCATGTAATTTTTGTACCCCTAATATATCAAGGGGGAAACCCTTAAGGCTGGAATTGTTCAAATTCCTTTCTTATTGCTCATTTAAGCTATACAAAGAACCTATCTGCGAATTTCAAGACGCTAATATATCAAGACTGCTGTGAGCTGACCGCTGGGTGTGTTAGTCAATCAGGTTACAGTTTCATATAAACTTCGCCTGTGTGGTGTGTTGATAAAAAGCCAAGGAGATGGCCTTCCCCAGGCTTGAGATTATCCACATCAAATTTCACCACAGACGGATCATCACAGCCGTGAAACATACATTGGCACTGATTAACAAACATATTAATTATATGACCATTTATATTATCATATAGTAATATTATATATTATCATATAGTCATGTTAATTCAGCATTAAAAAATATTTCATTTTCTTTTGAGAAGGTAAGATTTAATAAATTAAATTACGCAACTAATTATGACTTTCCCTAATTTCAAAATAAAGTTCTAGGAATATACGATTATAATTAGGCTATTCTGATCAAAAATATTTATTTATAATGCGAGATACAACATACGTCACTGCCATCGCAAATTATGGAATGTGAAAAAAACACAGTTTTCGTTTTCGACTTAAAGCAGTTGCTTTAGGATTGATAATTGATCTAAAATTCATATAGAGGCATCTATCAGTCACAAAAACAATGTAAAACGAATGTCATTGGTTTTGACTATAGGCACTAATTTTTATTGGACCTTGAAACTGCTGTATATAAATTCTCCCCAAAAGTTCCGATTTTCATATTTGATATGATAATTCTAATCTTTAATCGTGAAATAAATATTTAAAATAAAATTATATGACATTAAAAGAATAGATTTTATTTAAACCGCCTTTGGTGGTGGTGGGTTGCTGTTTCTAGTTGATACGTATTTTTTTACAAGGTGACATTGGGATGCAAATTTGTATTTACTATTTTGATTACTCGATTTCGGTCCTCATGACGCCTAAATTGGTGACACTTATTCTCGTTTTCTCTTATTTATTTGGACATAAGACTTTATGTTCAGAACTTTTCTAGTGAAAACTAAACAATTATGTTTCTATTGAACTTTTTCTTATCTAAACTAACGAATAATAAGTTATCAGATAATAATAAGATAAGACTTTTTTTTGTTATCTATACTTTTGTTAGGCTCTAAATTCGGATTATTAAATGTTCTAATTAAGGAAACAAAAGTAAAAATTTAATAACTAATGCAATAAAAAACTGATAAATCATTGTTGCAGTTATTCTAGAAAAGAAAAATCATGACTCTAGGTATATATTTGTTTCCTTAAAATTCCTGTCCTAAGACACAGTGGACAGTATTAAAATTCCTAGAGTTCCTCCAAGAATGCTTTGCGACTTGACAACAATTCTTCTGGGTCAGGCTATGTCCATTCCTTATGTGGAAGTTCACTAAACTACCTTAGTTTCAGCTATTATAACCTGTAAGACCTAAATTAACATTGGTGGAAAATAGGACTAGTTAATGTGGAGTAACTATTCATATCTAACAAATATATCTTTATTTGTTTACGCTGAACAAATATATTAAATCTTGAACACATAAGAAAGCCTGAATAAAATACTCTAGGTCTGAAAAAAAGCCATTAAGGGCAAGCTATAGGTGGAATATTGATGAGACAGGCTCGTAACAGTCATTCATATACGTCAGCACACAAACAAAATAAAATGAAATCATGTATCACAATATACTTGGCTTACACGTTTCTTTATGGGCATCACCGGACACAATACAGTAAAGCATCGAAACCCGAACTTCAATTAACCGAACGATCAATTATACGAACTGGCTCTGTGAATAAGATGCAACATGGGTCGAAAGAGTCCTACAAAAATGTGTTTAAAGTACATTTTATTTAAGGGAGTGGAGTGGCTTAGTGGTAGACCGCTGGGTTGTCATGCCGAAGATCCAGACACAAAACCTCTGGCCTTTATTTTCATTTAATCTGTTAGTGGCTTTTAATCTACTAGGACCGGGATCTCTCCCAGCCTCGATAAAGATTACCTTTAATAGGGGAAAAACCTGGGGATTGAATTTGATCTCGGACAAATCACCTCTTACGACAACCGTTTTTCTAGAAACAGTCACTAGGAAATACTGAACGCAAGAACTGGTTGAGACGTAGTAGTAGAGCACTGAGTTGACATGCCGAAAATCCTGGTTCAAGTTCCACTGCTGGCAAGACTTTTTAGTCTGTTAGCGGCCGAAGGTGAATTATATGGGATCTAGGATCATACTGGTGCTCACTCAGCCTCTATAAGGTGGGTACCCAAAATAAAGGGGAAAAATCTGGCTGTTGAGTGCGATCTCGGACATATCACTTCACTGCACAACCGTTGTCCATGAAACAGTCCAGTCTCAACCATGACTGCACCCCAGACCCCTTCACGAGCTGTAATGGTACAGGTTAAGAATTACCATAGTTTGTAGTCATACATGTATTTCTTTTGAGTCAAGGAATACATCTAGCGATATGATCCTTTCCTGCTCTGATCTTAGACAAATCCCTTCCTAACCTGTAATAGTACAGTCTCTACCACTTACTATACCCAAGACCCTCCATGGGTTGTAGTGTTACAGGTTTATATTTAATCAAATTTTTTTTATCTTCTATAACAATTATATCGAAAATAATTCCGCTTTTATCGGAATGAGGGTTGTCAGTTTGTTAACATTTTGATGAGACAGACAGCTGTGAACTGTTAAGCGGGTGATTGGACACATGTGAGATAAATTTATTTTTTATAAATAATTTTATGGATTGGGTGTCGTAGTTTCTTTTCACTTTTTTAAGCGAATTTAGACTACGCGAACTTTTTATTTTCTGATCAACACGACATAAGTTCGGATAATTAACGCTTTACTACATAATTATTAATTTCAATTAAGACTGTTCCCATAATAGAGTAGCTACTATTTCTTTGCAAAATAATTTTGCAAATTGATATTCGATTTACTGAATACAGACTCAGTTAATGTGACATCACGCGAAATCTAATACTATAGTAAACACACCATAAAGCCCCGAATCCTAACTCCATTCTTCAGATGGACATCATAAAAATACTGAGGGGATGACTAGAACAGCAACACTTTGAAGCAATAATTATCAAATATTTTTTTTTTCGACCGGCTTCAGAACTGTTATAAGTTGAATCAATTTTGTTTGCTTTAAAGACAGGCAATAATGACGTAAGGGTAAAATTCAGGAAAAGATTGGATCAATAGGAAACCGTGCATTACTTATGTAAATGGTAATTTAGTTTATCAAACAAACTACTATGTCCAAGATAGGGAGTTCGCAGCCCGGCAGGTGTACCTATGATTTTATTAGAGAGAGTAAGAAATACTTGGTTATGCCGTCTTTGGAAAGGTATGTTATTGGGGTTCCAAGGCTGTAAGATGTCAGATACTCGTTAAAGTTAATGAATCTTTTTTCCTAGCTTTTAATCCTTATTTTCCTTCTACTTATTAAAGTATATTGTATTTAGTTTATCTATTTGTGTTACTTTTTCTTATTTTTAATAAAGAAATATATTCAAAATATATAGTTGACTATATTCTGGCAGACTCCTCAATTATTACTCCCAACATCCACACCACCAAATAATCAATGTCGCCAAAAATATCATCCACCGTGGCCTATCCCTCTCCGACGCTTGCTTCCATAACACCAACACCCAACGCCTCAAAGAAATCCTATTAAAAAACAATTTTCCTCCCCATGTTATCAATAAACTCATCCATCACCATTATAACCCACCCACCCACACCCGATCTCCACATCCGCCTTCTATCCCTATATACAGATCCTTGCCATATATACCCTCCCTCTCTAATAACATTCAAAAATCCCTACGTTCCGCGATCCCCAATTTACGCATCGCCCTTAAATCCCACAACAAACTCTCCAATATTTATATCCGAGTTAAAGATCCCATTCCTCTAAAACATCGCTCTCAGGTCGTCTATCACATTCCTTGCTCTACTACCAACTGCAACTCTTCCTACATAGGCGAAACCAAAAACCTACTTAAAGACCGCATTACCCAACACAAATACTCCATTTCCTCCCACAATCCAACCGCTTCTAAACTCTCCGAACACGCCCTATCCTTTAACCACATTTTTGACTTCGAAAATACGTCGATCCTAGCCTCCGTTCCTAATTATAATAAACGCATCCTCTCAGAAACCATTCACATCAATTTAGATTCCTCTACCGTTAATGCCAAGACCGACTCCCATCACCTATCCCTAACCTACTCCCAAATTTTTAATTTACTAAAATAACCTTACATTCTTAAGTTATTATGCCATTCTTTTATTAATTACATTTTGACCATTGACTTTTAATTTTTCACGCAATTTACATTATTTACGGTCACTTATATCCACTGCATCTGCATTTCTCCTTTTTAATTTAATTTAATTTTTAATTTTTCACGCAATTTACATTATTTACGGTCACTTATATCCACTGCATCTGCATTTCTCCTTCCCCCTTCTTTGTCATTATTTTTTTGGCCGTCAGAGATTGCCTTTATCGCTTCCGCCCGCCCGACCTAACGTATTTCTCACTTGTGTCTGAGCTCCCTAAGCTGTAGCGTGTTTTATTCGGTTAGTACATATCTTAGTATTTATCTTATCTCCATCCTTTTCACATTCACCTTTCTTCGCACCTGTTCTCACACCTACTTTTGGCATCCATCATATGTTAATAGTATAGAGTTCACTATTATTTAGCCTCATATTTTTCATCTACTGTATTTCTTTACCTATTTTCTATATGTTTATGTTATATTCACATCTTATTTTGCATTAATGCCACTTCTTTCTAACTGTTACATATTAACTTCCCTTACTTATATTTTCTTTTTCTTTTCATTCTTCATAGTTCATAGTTATATATACCACTATTTTCAATGTTTAATTTTTGAAATTTATCAATCTTTTCTTTCTATATATGCTTGTATTATTACTCTTTACCTATGTAACCCCTCATATCTGGTATCTTATCCATATCTATAATTAAACTAGTTTTTTCTAAATCCTTCATACTCACCCCCCTTTTTCTATATTTTAATCTTCTCTTTTTGTATCTTTCCGTTTACCTCCTCATTTTTCTTTCCCTTTATATTATTGTTTACATTTTATCCTTTCTTGACATGTATTTTTTCTATTTTATATTCGTATTCTTGTATTATTATATCTGTCACTATTAGAATTTCTGTTCATCATCTACAATTTTATTTTTATCTATCACTATTTTAAGTTTATTATATTCTGTAACCAGTCTTATATTCATTCTTATTTATCATATATCTATTCACTATTTCATCATATCTAGTCACTATTTTAATTCCGATTCCTGTACCACTTTATATATTCTTGTTACTGCTACGTTTTTATATATTTCTGTTTGTTTCTCTCTCTTAGCCCTGAAGATGGCCTACATTGTAGGCCGAAACGTCGGCACATAATAAATAAGTTATGCGTATTTTGGTGTTTTGATTGACTGCACCCCCAACTATTTCTTCCTTAAATTAGAAGATACAGTCGACCAATTCTTCTCTAACATACAGGGATATAGTTGACTGACGTTTTTGGGGTGTAAAAAGTATCTATATATTATATAATATAAGAAAGTCTCCGACATTTATTAACTTTATAAATAAATAAGATAATAAAGCTCGTAATAGATTGTGTTCGACTGAAAATTAGTATAAATGAAAGAGGAGTGTTTTTTTTTTTAATTTAAAACATTTTGGCACGATGATCTATATTGGGAGTATTGTTATATTTCATATCGATGAAAAAGCAGCTTTAATCTATTCCATTTTACAACCTCTTATTCCCTTCTAAACAGCTTGGCTGCATTGACAAAATAATAACAATAACGCTTATATTGTCCCTACTATTTCCAACTATAAAATGTGAAAATCGGTACTTTTGGGGAGATTGAAAAAATTAGCGCCTCCATTCAAACCAATGACATTCGTTTTACATTGTTTGTGTAACTGATAGACGCCTCTATATGAATTTTATATCAATTATCAATCCTAAAGCAACTGATAAGTCTACAACGAAAACTGTGTTTTTTTCACATTCAATAGTTGAAAATTGTAGGGACATACATACAATCAACGCACTAATTATATATATATATATATATATATATATATATATATATATATATATATATGTATGTAATTAGTATTAATATATAAATTAAATATATCTCAGGGAAGCGTCTGAGGGATAGACAGAGGCGAAGGATGGAGGATCGCGTGAAGAGTGATCTGGTGGATTTGGATTTAGGGAGTGGTCCGTGCGCGAATGTTTGTGGGTGAAGATTGGTGGTATTGGCATCGAGCTTTCGGGTTCGCTAAGCCTTATTATTATTTATATGTGGCGGTGATATTCAACATGCAGCGGGATCTTGCAATAAGCAACAACTTATAACGACTACAAAATTAAGAAGGAATTGTATTATTTATTATTACACAGTTTGACACAGCTTATAGGTGGTTTATCATCTGTCGGTTTCCTAGCCATTTCATAGGCCAAAAAAAAAGGAAAATAAAACTATAATATTTTTTTTTTTTAGAATAGAATAATTTATTGATATTTAGAACTGTAATTATATTACATCAAGTAAATCTGATGTATGAACAAAGGACGTGAAAAAAAAACACTTGTGGAGAAACTATCCATTGATAGCACTCCGATAAAGTTCTATAGTAGAAGGTCTCGAGGCCATCTTCTTTTCAGACGCCTCGGAGGGTTATCAGGAATATAATGGGAAGCAAGTTGAGAGACTAGCGGATTCAAGTGTGTATGGAGCTTTTGATGGAAGGATAGGTATCCAGTTTGGGCCAAATCAGCAATATACGGGATATTAAGATCATGATGGATGAGTTTGTTTGTGACATAATAAGGAGCATAGAGGATTTTACGAAGGATTTTGGATTGTAAAGATTGGATACGAGATGAATTGGATGGTTTATTAGAGCCCTAAAGCTCAACACCGTTTATCCAAATAGGTCTGATAATCTGTCATGTAAATTGGGAGCTTTGAACGTTTGTCCAGTAAATGTTGAAGTAGGCGAAAATGTCGAGCAGTTTTTTGTCTTTTCAGTCTTAAAAATATAATATAAAATAAAAACTATTCGATCTTAATCAGTTTATATAATTATTTTTAAATTATAATAACTAAATATTTAGTTATGATTATGTTTTCGAAGTGTTTTTTAGATAGTTGTTAAAAAACTAAAAAACTTGTTCAGGACGGAGTCTGTATTTATTTATAGTTTTCATTGGTTTTGGGAATATAAATAGTAACATTCTTAAGAGGGAGCGGAATGGTTCAGTTCGTAGAGCGCTGACTTGTGCCGAAGGTCCGATTTAAATACAGCTGTGACTGATATTTAGAGAATGCACCGGTATATCTATATCTCTAATGCCTCCAGCCTTTTCATTATTATTTCTCTCTTTTTTTCTATGCCTATGCACCATGTAGCAAAACAGGAAATGTGTAGAATTTTACCTGGCACGACGTTTCAGGCTACTTCAACACTTACTAGACAAAGGCTCTAAGCTCCCAATTAACTACAAAAGACTCATCTACATGACCATCATACGACCTATTTGGACTTACGGAGTAGAGCTTCGGGGCTCCTCTAATACATCCAATTCCTCTCGTACCCAATCCTTACAGTCCAAAATCCTTCGTAAAATCCTCAATGCTCCTTATTTTGTTAAGAATAAAGTCATCCATAACGACCTTAATGTCCCTTTTGTTGCTGATTTGGCCCGAACCCGGTATCTATCCTTTCATAACAAACCACCCAACCCTCTAGTTTCAAACCTAGCGATAATCCTCTGAGGCGTCTGAAAAGAAGGTGGCCACGTGACCTTCTTAGTTGAACTTTGATTTGAGCACTACTAGTGGGTGGGTAGTTTCTCTACTTGTCATTCACATGTCATTATGTATCACGTATCATATTTACTTGTTGTATTATTGTAATACAGTTGTAAATATCAATAAATAAATTTTTAAAAAAAAATTTACCTGTCTCACTTTTAGTGGAAGAGATGTGCCCCTGTGTGTTTGAGTACTGTCCTCATATTGCAGAATGTCGCTCTAGCCTTTTCAACCTACTCCTTAACTTATTCCAAATGATTTATAAATAAATTATGAAAATAATGAAACCGAAATCTCAAAAATTAAATAACGATATAATTTCTGAGGAAACGAAAAAAATAATTGAATTAAATTATCGAAATATTAATATAAGTAGAGTTAAGCAGTTGTTTAATTTAACGTCACTTTATGCTGCTATGGATAATCGAACGATGCTACATTGGGAGCTCTAAATTTTTCCTATCCAGATATAATTAAGATAGGGATCTTTAACCAGAATCTGACATCGTATAAATTTGGCACACCCATTTAACGTATTTTCCGAAGGGCGGCAAAACCGAGGATCTTTTACTCTAATTAAAAAATCCTAGGACCACCTGCTAGGCTACGAACCCGCGACCACGGTTATAGTAGGCTATTCTAACCACAACACCATAGGTGATTCTAGTAATATAATTATATTTTCATGGAGTTAGTAAACCTACCCCAATATTAACGATATAATTTGGATTTTATTTCCATCGTAATTAGAAGTAACTCGTGATTTTTTTTAGGATTTATGGACTTAAGACAATTTAAAAATTGTTAATGGGTAGCATTTGGGATTCTCAGACGATTTAAAAACATGTTGTTAGCTATCTCTCATAGGGCGTCCAATTTAGATTCGAAATCCTAATTGTACACTGTACAGCCTCTTATTTTAGAACTTCAGCAGTTGGCGATGATGTGATATATCTTGTTTTTTAGTTTGAGTTTATTTTTCAATTATAATATAACAAGATATAATCATATAATATATGCACAAGACATAATAACGATACAATGCTTCATTGTATTGACAAAATATTGAGTTGTTCCCCAATGAAATCCCATCACCGTTCAGACAATATTTGAAGAAAACATTGAGGGTAATATCTCTTTGTTTCTTGTATTGTTCCATTTATCATTCGGAACACACCAAACATCACTGCTTAAATCTACGGGAGTGAAATGAAAACTTCCCTAGCCACATAAAGCCCCTAAGTTTCCGTACGAAAAACCAAGTCGGTGAAGTTGTTGTATCAAGTTCTTAAGAATTGTTTGCTCAGATTTATCTAGATTCCCGAGGGACGCCCACATATCCAACCCTAACCCGATTTAGAAGAGTTCTTCCTCACTAGCCCCAGTACTTTCGTAGTGTAGGGATTCAATACAAGTCCCATGTGATTTTTTCTATCTTTTTCATTTGAAATAAATAACAATTTGGCAAATAATTCACTTCAATTATCGTTCTTCTTAGAATAATTTTATTTTTTGTTTTAAACCATATTCAAACGAAAACAGCTATGAACGAAACCATTAATTATATTATTATATTTACTATTTTATTAAACCATATTATAGATCATTAATTTTTATTTCGCCTAATTTGGCAATTATATTGATTGCTATCCAATAAAAATGTATATTAAAAACAATGGTAGAGATTTCTTAAAATTTTAAATTGACAATTAATTTCAACATTAAAAATTGTAAAATGATACTAAAAAGTAGATTAAAAACTAAAAAACTTGCTTTAATAGGAAACAAAACATGTAGAAATGACCTTTCAATGAGTTCAAAATGAGAATAGTGATGAACAAAGCAATTCATTTTATCGTAAAAAAAAAACTGGCTGTTTTTTAAGACTTTTTCATAACGACTCTGCTTTTACCAATACCATGCATTTTCACCGATAAAATAGATTTTTTTTCTTTATCATTCTATTCTTATTTTAAACTTATTAAATATTATTTTCTACTTTTTAATCGTTTAAACTATTATTTATTTTATACATTTTAGTTTGACCAGCAAAAAACGCTTAATCAATCGTTTTTTTAAACTAATATTTACTTTCCACTTTTTAGTTAGGCTAAAACAACGTTTATTTATTATTTATATTTACTTGAAGAGAAAAGATATGGCCCGGCCGGGATTCGAACCCGGGTCCTCTGTTTCTCCTTGAGAATGCTCCACCATTTGAGCTACCGGAGTCGCATATAAGCCGGGGATAAATCTTTTCCCTTATAAGAAATTTGTAAATAAAAATTGTTAAAAATTAAAACAATTAACAAAAAATTATAAATAGTAATATGATGTAAGTCAACAAGATCCTTAAATTAAGTAATGTTCAAAGAACAATCTTTCTCGTGTATACATCGCGAAAATTGCAAGAACGCGGGGACATGGGATAAGATAGGAAAACAGATTTGTCTCTGGGTGATAAGCAGCTCCGGTAGCTCAAATGATGGAGCACTGGCACGTATATACAGAGGACCCAGGTTCGAATCCCGCCCGGAGGCATATCTTTTCTCTTCAAATAAAAATAGTTAATAATGAAAACAATTAACAAAAAATTATGAAGAATATTATTTATTTTTGTTGCGAAGAATACGAATCACCCTAGTTGATCCTGACAGTAGTCATTTGCATGCCTCAATGATCTTCATATATGAAAAATCCTGAAGTTCCTGGTCAGGATAATAAGAAAAACGTATTGAATGATTGTATTGTCAACGGTCCTTGGGAAATGTGCAAAGTTTCAATTTAATTAGATGTTTTGAAGTGGCCGAAAATTGAGTTCAGAGATTCCGTTACATACATAATTACGAAGCTAACAAAAGCGTCTTATAAGCAAGAACATTAGCTTCATTAGCCTAACAGCGTAATTCCAAAAGTTGATTAATTATCACAGATTATTATCACAGTTCAACAACAAATTTACTATCAAATAAATTATTACACTATGTGATATAAATAGTTATAAAGATTCATGTTTGATTAATTAAGTTGTTTATTCTTAACACTTTTATAATTACCGTATAATTTTCGGAGTTTAAAAAAGAATTAGAAATTGCCAAAAAAAGTTAGATTAATTCCTGATTTATTCATGGAAATATTTTCATAAATTTTCAATTGTTCTATTTAAACTAGTTCATTTTACTACCCGCTATAGAGCGAAGGTATGCCATCTTAGGATCAAACTCGTTTAAAATTCCACCCTTGGTACTTGTTAACAGTTATTGGGAATTCTTAAACTATATCTAATAGTTTCACATAAAAGAAAAAACGGCAGCCTGTTTGCATAAGCATCGCTTTCTCTCCACTAAATACTTGTAAGGGATAAAATGTTTATAACAAGATCGCCCAATAGCCATCACTACCTATTGGCAATTAAAAATAAATACTGCTATTTGTAATGTTTCACCATCACATCTTTCGTTCTTGCATTTCTAATGAGCATAAGCCCCTAAATTAAGAATGAATCCACTCCATTCATTTGCCGTACTTGATTTTTGCCAACTTTAACAAGCTGTATCACTTCGTAATGAGCGTAATTGTAGATGTTTTAAGTCTATATTCAATATTAATATGTCCTGTAGATTCGTTTCAGATATAATGTAATGGGAACTAAATAGGAAGCGAAGTAGTTCAGTGGTAGAGCGCTGAGTTGCCGTTCTGAAAGTCCTGGCTACTAATCTCGCTGCTGATGGATCCTATGGGGCTCGCTTATCCTCTATAAAGTGGGTAACGGAAATAGGGGAAAGATCTGATAAATCAACTCCCTGCACAACCGTTATCTTGGAAACAGTAGTCTCTACCAAGTAATTACACAAAATCCTCCAAGAGTTGTACTGATATAGGATTTATATATGTTTATAGATATACATTATTTTAGCCGGCACAAAACTAAATTAAAATAAAACGAAAATTGGTTAAAACGTCGACAAACATAAAAAATGAAATTTTTGTCACTTAAATATCAATATTTTCTCTGACATCACATCTCTCTCTATCTCTCTTCCGCTGACAGTTGTTGAGTTAGGGCAATAATGACGCAAAATAGCAAAGGACCTAAAAGGTCTACGAACTAATACGATTTGAAGGGCAAAACTGTATACAAGAAGCGACCAGATATCGATATTGGGTAATTTCGCCATCCCAATATCGATAGGGCATAATGAGACTGATATTGGCCGGATCGAGGCAGCCTTTTTGATATGAGGTATAAATTTCGAATCAGCCATCGCCCTTGTAATATTTAGGAAAGTAATATATATCGTGTAATATATAAGAGTTTTATACCTTTTTTATTATAACTATAACATATAAAAATCTATTTATTTAGGGATCACAATTTGCTTTTATATTTACAATAAGCTAATTTTCAAAATAAAACAAAGTAAAAAACTTAAAAGTAAATTCATTTTTAGAGGTTACAAAATGCTTTCCATTATTTCACAATTCGACCTTTGGCTCCTATTAATTAGTTTTTAAACGATAAAAATATTTAAAATGGTTATGTTAAAAGCCGTTAAAATGGTAAAACCTAAACTTTAGGTAAAACCGTGAAGGTCTGGCGTTCCGTACATGTTGAAAATTGTACGGTTTCTATGACAACGGTTGTGCAGGGAATTGATTTGAGATTATGATCAAATATTCGAATATTCTCCCAATTAAGGGTATCCAATTTATAGAGACTGGGTGAGTAACAAAATCCGTCTACATCCGTGTCCATCCATAGCTGTTAACAGACTGAATCATTTATCTGCATCAGATGGATGTAAAACCTGAATCTCCAGCATAGCTACTTCGCATTACTTAGATTAACATATATTAAACAATCGTGCGTGACAGCTTGCTGAAATATCTTCAACTACCTACATCAAACATATAACCAGGCCAATGAAGGTCCTTTAATGTAGATTTTCAAAAAAAATTGTAAAAATGAAAATAATAAAATCCTACGTAATTACTTTTAAAAAGCAGATGTTAGAGACTAAATATGGTTAGCACTCGAAGATAAACACTTTCTTTCATTGTTGACAGACTCAGTTTTCATAGGACTAATAATTATCTCTAAGGTTTGTATTGCATTTTATTAGTATTAAAACAACTCCAATTTCCTTATTACCTATTACCAAGACTAGACATTTGCCTCCCTAACTCATTCTGAGAAGTGGATTCCTCTTCTGTCTTGAGATATCCAACGCAATATATTTAGGCTAAGATTAGAATAAGCCCTAGGGTTGAGAGGCGTTTAGCAGAGCAGCTACAATTTATTTGAAGAATGGGAATTAAATGTGTTAGAATCATCTGCATTTTACATTTCTAAATGTAATTAAGCGTTTAAAACGTCTATGCAAAAAATATACTTTTTACATGAATGAACTTGATAACTGATTTAAATTCAAAGTACGATTATGTGATACTTAAATTTATAGTATTAATAGCAATAATTTAGATGTTATATGATTTAAAATTTAACACAGGTTACATCGACTTGTATTACCTATACGATCTATGTACTTTCATACATCATAATAGATATTGGTGGATTTTAAGTCAAATGTAATTTTACGAATATTGAAATCATTTATCTTAATAAGTAATTTGAACTACAAAAATCGATCTAATGGTTCCTTTTTAAAAACCTGACACCCTCTATTTTATATTAAAACACTTAATATAATATTCAATTTCGAGATGGAATTGTTTGAAAAGATTCACAGCATCTGACAGAGTAATTTAAACGCTCCAACTTGAATCCTGGATAATTCTCTCATAAAGTTGTTAAATTTCTCTAGGCCTAAAAGCCCAACGCAATCTCCCCCGTAATAAAGTTGAGCTTAGGAATTACTTCAGTGGTTAATGTATCGTAAACCCTTGAGCATCAAAATCACTTCTACTGTGTGCAGGGAGTTTCGTCTCAGAACTCAGTTTACCGAGGCGTATATTCAGGTTGTGCCTGGTGAGTTATTGTCAAGCCTCTGAGAAAAGTGGCATTGTCCATAATATTTAACAAATTTCTACTACTTATAACGTAGAAGAAATCTTCATTGAAATTCAGGTGTTCGACAGGGGATGTAATGAATAAATTCCCAACACCTGTAAACAGCACGTCACCCTTTATTCCATCGCTTGGTTGAATAGATGGGGCGATGCAAGTAATCTCCTCACAAAATGCTCGCACGTTATCGATCATTGTATTACGCTCATATTATATGCACGTAAGGTGTCATTTTATGCACATCGAAGGATTTGAAATCCGTTTCAAATTCTCCAAAAAGAAATATTCGTAAACTTCCTTTTCTATACCAATCCACCAATATTTATTAAAATAAATACAAGTACATAGAAGTTAATTAGGTAATACGAGTTGAAATAAATACAACCTCTGTTAAATTTTAAATAAGTATTGCACAATCGTACTTTGAATTTAAATTGATTACCAAACTCATTCATATAAAATGTATATATTTTTGTATAAATGTTTTAAACACGTAACTACATTTAGAAATGTAAAATACAGATGATTCTTATACATTTACTTTATGTTCCTCAAATAAATTGTAGCTGCTCCGCAAGACGCCTCTCAATTCTAAGGATTATTCTAATCTTAGTCTAAATATATTGCGTCAGAAATCCTAAAGCAGCAGAGAAATCCACTGCTTGAGAATAAATTAGGGAGACGAATTTCTAATCTTGGTAGTATCTTCCCCAAAATTATATTTCACTTATTAGTTAGTTAGTATGACGACAAAAATTCAGTAAAGAAATTTAAATTATAAAAAGTTTATTATTTAATTTAATAATAAAAAATGATGGATGCTGTTCAGGACAGTTTGGTGGGGAAGGCCTAAAACCTGATTTTCATGCAAACAGGAAAGGAAGGGAAGAACGACGGTTCCTTCTCTGTAATAAAATGGTAATTAAGTATCCAGAGTGAAGATGAAAAGGGTAAAGGGTTAGTTACAACGGTAGCCTTTCCTCAGCAATTAGTACTGAGGAGAAACTTTTTAAATTGCTATATTTAATCATCAATAATTAATAGACGGACCTGATGAAAGTCTTTCAGATATCTAAGAGCTGAGGTATTTCCTCTTTTTCGTTTCAATTTTGTTTTATGTCCATTTAAATAATCAGCTTAAAACGTAATGATTTATATTATACAAATTATGAATATACATACTAAATAAACTACGAATTTTGACCATACTTTCTCTTGGGCTTCAGACAATCATTCTGTTATAACTCTACCCCTGTTATGTGAGCTCCAAAGAAAAATATAGGTGTTTTAGGAAGTGTTCTCTGCCTGATACCGAATCCTAAACAAACTTGATACTGACCATCAGGCCAGGGAATGGGATGCTGGCCTGTGCGTTTAGAACCAGTCTCACTCTAAGTCTGTGAAGCAGGAGTTCCCTCATTGTTTTATCCAGGAGAAAAAACTATCAATAAATTATACTGTTGTGTATTTATTTAGCGTAACTTTATGCTGCTATGGCCAATCGGACAATACTAGTGCGGTAGTCCTAAATTTTGCATACCCAGGATTAATTAGGATTGAGATCTTTAACGTGCACCTGACATATTACAGGCTCGGAGATTCCCGTTCCATTCCTACCGAAAGACGGTATAACTAAGGATTTCTCCCACAAAAATCCTATGGCCACCTGCCGGGCTATGAACCCGTGATCTTTGGCATATTAGGTTATTATGCTAACCACTGTACCACAGGTCACCCCTGATCATTTGGGTTGGCTGCTCTCATTGGTTCTCAAATAGTTAAAAAGTTTAAATGTTTAAAAGTTGAAGTGATGTTCTTATTAAATTTTCTAAATCAAATAACATTTTATTTAATCACTTACTACTATTTTTTATCTATTTACTTTTTAATATAAAAATAGGAACTCCAGGCTTTGATGACCTTGTGGTCTTACTGTTTAGGACCGAAACAAACACTTTTTTAATTCTAGAAGCAATTAGGACGGGACCAAAACATTCATCAACTGCTCTTAGCGGAAGACATTGAAGAGGTAGGAGAGTATGGTAATGAGCGTGGAAGGGTGGAAACTGTGAATACCGTCGCGGATACAGGAAGCTTAAATAATCCGACCACGGCGTCACGAGCAGTTAGTTGATGTAGGGAATGTTCCTCCGATCGGGTGGGGTAAACAGGCGAGTTTTTCTGTTATAAATACACCTCTACTAACAAGAGATGAAAAAAGCTAGGAGTTTCTCCTTCAATGGGAGGTTTCTCCATACAAGCTTTTATGAGATTCCAAAGAGACGGTAAAGCTCTTGTTCCAAGCACCAAGACTTGTACTAAGGCATAGATGGATTAATCTTTGAGACAAGTATATTGCTACTGGCAGGATCAACTGGGGAGTTTCCTATATTTTGTAACAACAAAATTAGTGATTGAAAAATTAAAATACATGCATTAACGGTTTATCGATCTAAAACAATAAAGAAGAAGAGTAAAGAAGTATTTAACTCGTTGATCCATCGAATGATAGGTCGTTAAGTAAGTCTTACGATAAAATTAATTTTTTTTTCTGATTTTTTTTCTATTCTGGTTTTAAACTTATTAAAAATTGTGACGAACCAAAAATTGACTTTATCGTAAAAAAGCGTGGGGTACTTATTGCTAATTGTTGTTAATGCTTCATTAACTCTCATCAACAAAAATTTTTAAAGGTAGATACATTAGAAAATATCTTAAAAAGTACCCCACGCTTTTTACGATAAAATCAATATTTTTATTCTTCACTCTATTTTAAACTTGTTGGAATCTTTTTAGTTTCCTAGTTTTAGTTAGCTTTTAGTTTTCTTTCCTGTAAAAGAG
Organism: Arma custos; assembly: GCA_037127475.1. Taxonomy (NCBI): domain Eukaryota; kingdom Metazoa; phylum Arthropoda; class Insecta; order Hemiptera; family Pentatomidae; genus Arma; species Arma custos. The sequence goes on along the minus strand of CM073760.1, from coordinate 82,129,368 downwards.
CATTTTTATTTTTTTTAAATATTATTTTTAGTTCTTTGGTTTTATCTTTTACCAGTCTATATTGTTGGTGCCAAATATCCCTCTCGTACTGGAAAATAAAACCAATAATAATAATGGGTTTCCATTTATAAACAAAATATCAAAGATACTTCCTGGTAAGCCTAATAAAAGCAAATTCGGTCTATGCCTTTATACAAAATAAATGGATTTTCTAAATATAAACCTTTATATAGCCGGAAAATTCGCTTCGGAAATTCTAGATTCTAGATATACTGCGTATATAAAAATAATAGAGCCACAGACATGACAGAAATGATTACTGTAACAGAATAACTCGTTTATATTACCCTGGCCTATTGGAGAATTATTCTGTTTGGCAATAGTCAATGGAGTACCAGTCGCGACTATCTGGCCAACACTATCACAGGCAGTCCTTTGTGCTCCAAGCTTCCACTCTGCTCCAATTCTACTTACCTCTATTACAATACACTAAAGGAATAGATATGATGTGAGGACCATAGTACCTGTATACCTCATTATGAAATGAGAAGTTATACAGATATGCAATATAATATGTTTACAATATTCTGTGGCTGTTAATCAACCGCCTTAAATTGTGATAAATATTATTAAAAATATTAAAAATAATTTTTTGTACAGAATTGACTATTTAAGTATTACTTAGACAGACATGAGTATATAGAAATGATAAGGTCAGAGTAATCTTCCAACCCACAAAAAAAAATCTTTAAAAAAATTCTCCTCTCTTAGAGTTCAAAAAAAGAACATTATGAAATGGTGATTAATCTGAGGCCTTTATAAGAAGCCTAATTTATAATAAAAAAATTAAATTAAAATATTAATTTAAAGGTTAGAGACTGACGAAAATAAGATATTGAGGAATCTTAAATCCTGAAAACAAAATTAGTCCATTACTTACGACCAATAATTATACCAACGAGACCATTTACAAAGAAATAGAAAAAAAAACTCCGAAACACAGAGGAAAAGAAAGGTAAATTTCTATGGCAAGTACGTTAATACTTAACTATGAAATAAGAACATATACACACGAACTACAAACATTAATGTAATGAATAAATACATTAAATAAATAAAAATGTATGTAATAGGTTAATCGCTTTTTAATACATTTTACTATATTTTTAAATATTTAAAGCAGTTTTAATTTTGTATAGATAAACCTGAAAAAAACTGTACCATTACAGCCTGTGGAGGGTCTGGGGTTCAGTGAATGGTAAAAACTATACTGTTTCTTGGAAAACGGTTGTGCAGAGAGGTGATTGTTCTAGACCACGGTAAACTGTCAGCTTTAGCTTCTAATTTTGGATACCCAAATTTTTTTTTTTAAATTAACTAAAAACATTATTTATATTGACATGAACATAAAGATGAGATTATGTTGGGTAAAACCAATAAAAAAAAAAACATACAAAAGTGTGTTAAAACGCTAGGCTTAAACCCTTAAGTCTCTAAAACAACATAAATCAAATGTAAATGAAAAAAAACATTTTGGTAAAAAATAAATATGCTTTCCATATAAATAAATACATACTCCGTATGTATATATATATATATATATATATATATATATTCCGTATACAAAATTAAATGTAGCAAAACTAAACCAGTGTTCTTTTGGCAGCCCCAACTAATAAGGAAGGTATGATTTACTGTACTAAAATGAGAAAATTCAAACCTGTGGGCGAAAGTTAAAAATAAATCATGGGTTAAAGAGGTACAGACAGATATAACTAAAGCAAAATAATAAATTAAAAAATTAAATACAAGTATATATTTAAAAGTAAATATAAAGAATATACATATATACACGATTCAGCATCCAAGAAGTACAAGAAACTCATTTTGGAGAAACTTCGAACTAACCACTCTGGGCCTGTTGATAGTTGTATATAATATATATATGTTGCTTTACGAATGAGCCATGTCTAGAAAATAATTGAATGATACTGCAAAACATTAATTTGAGACCAACCTTAGACTTATTAAGAATACTGTCTTTATTGGTTATTATTTATGTTTAAAAATGCGGTGTGCCTAACTAAAATTAATATTCATTAATTATACCCTAACGTATATTAATTAATGAATATTACAAAAAATATTATATATATATTGTTTTATTAGTTGTTATTATTGATGAGAAATTCGTTATTGGAGTGACGCAAACTGTGGAGACGGCGCTAAGATAGGACGATCGGAAGGAGCGGCGCTGACCCGTGAGCACTATCTCTCTTTCGCGGTCACACTCTCCGATTGTTACTGACCTAAAATCCTCGTCTCAATTCCAATGAAGAACTTCTCAGATATTTCTTAGACTAGGTCAATGGTTTCCTGATAAATTTCTAACGATAAATTGTATTGGGGAAGTGCCAAATAATTTTCAAAAATGTAGGGTAAGATACTACACTATTTATAGAGTGTTTCTCATTCTCCCACAGAAGAGATGGTCATGGTGGTTTTCTTTTATATTTTCCTGGAAGAAGGATTATGAACATCTTTTCCGTTATAAAATTAGACCTTGGTCCAGGTTTCAATTCGTATAACACAGCAATCATGTACCATAAAATCATGTTTTAATATATTTCACATACACCAAGATTGATAAATGATTCAAGCTGAGAAAAGAAAAATCAGGTGTACAGGGTCAATAGCGGATAACTCTAGATTTCAAAAAATAATTTTTTCTCATTTCCCGTAGTTTTCTTTGTTCTGCCAAAATTTCAAGTTCAGAACCGGACTAAAATTAATTCCCTTTCAAAGAGAAAAATGTTTGTTTACCTCGGCCATGTTTTGCTACTTGGAAATAATGCAGTCATTATTAGGAAGCCATAACATTATTTTCGAATATTTTTTTTACCTTTTCCTACTCAGCAAGAACGGGCCAAACGGCCGAGATATCAACGATCTCTCGGACGAAGGCAGTATAAGTTACCGCACTGTTCAACGGTGGTTCCTGAAATATCGAACGAGAGACTTGTTCCTTCAAGACAAAGAAGGCCGTTAAGTTCTTGAAGACCATGTTCTCCGAAGATGTTTTCGTTTCAAAGAAGATTAATAAGTGTTTGCATTCATAAAAGTCAAAAGTCCAACAAACTTAAACAAATTAATTTGGAGGGTTGGCTTAAAGAAAACATAAAATTCTGTATTACTTTCCGGACAACACAATATAATTCTAAATTACAAAAGTTAGGGGCTCTACTAAACCATCCAATTCATCTCGTATCCAATCCTTGCAATCCAAAATCCTTCGTAAAATCCTTAATGCTCCTTATTATGTCACAAACAAACTCATCCATCATGATCTTAATATTCCATGTGATACTGATTTGGTCCAAACTAGATAACTTTCCTTCCATGACAAGCTCCATAGACACTGGAATCCTCTAGTCTCTCAACTTGCTTCCCATACTATTCCTGATAATTTCCGAGGCGTCTCAAAAGAAAATGGTCTCGAGACCATCTACTATAGAACTTTATTGGAGTGCTACCGATGGGTAGTTTCTCCACAAGTGTTTTTCGAGACATATTGTACATATAAATTTATTAAATATATAATAATATATAATTTATAATAATATACATTTATTAGTAAATTTATTTATTGTAATATTATTATAGTTGGAAATATCAATAAATTAAATATTTAAAAAAATAGAAAAGTAAGACCAAAGCCCTGATACAAACTTCATTTGATTTATTAAAAACTTCAACACTTGCCGGTGGTATAATGTGACTTTATTATACAATAACAGATAAGAAGATATAAAGTAATATATGTTTCCCGGAAACAATGACAATTTTTTTTTCTGAATATGGATAAGGATTAAAATTATTCCAATGGCAGTTGGAGAGGAAGGGATCTGGTAAATATTTGAGCCTGAAGAAAACCTAATTTATTTCAAACGAACCTCCTGTCAACTAAGCTGTATTATGACATTAAAATTCATAAGGAAGGCCTGTCATTAAGATCCTCGGAGGATAAGCAAATAGATTTCTCATCGATTTTGACCCCCTCCCCTCTTGCTGATAAACATTTTTAGGAAATACAGTTCCTCAGATTTTTTTTAGCTTTTCATGATTTCATCTGATGGCTCCATTTTAAACGTGGAGTTAACCATTTGAAAAATATAAGCGCTAATGAATGAATTTAAGTATTCGTATCCTTCCTATGATTGCAACCAGAGAAATGCATCTTCGGCAAAGAAGAATTTGATGCTTCAATTTTATAGCTGAAGTTACAATAGTATATGGTTGAAAGAACTCGGAAAGAAGTTTTATTATTTTTAGTGTAATAACTGCAATTGCTTACTTTGAGATTAGGTTCCAGTGAACTATCATATCCAATTTTAATTTTCTTTAGTCAGGAAGTAGAGTAACTTGGCGGGTAGAGGGCTGAGTTGCTATTCTGAAAGTTCTGAGTTCAAATGCGGATGTGGCAAAAAAATTATTTGATCAGTTGAAAGCCGGGGGTGGAACGTTTGGGATCCCGTCCCCACCTGTCCTCTAGAAACAGGGTACCCTTAATTAGGACGAAAGTGTTTCGTACAAATCACCTGCTTGCACAGTCGTGCTAGAAACACTACCGTGTCATGAGAAATATTTAAAATGTAGGTATCCTTTGATATTTGAAATCGCTAAATTCGCTTTTATACCACTGCATACAAAGCATCAACAAATATATATTCGTTTCCTATTTGGATAGGTTCTTATTCTTCTTTTTTTCGATGAGGCCTACTTCTGACCACGTGCCGATTTCAATTCTTCCTATCCTGTTGTTTTCTCTTCATAACCTTCCAATATCCTTTCATCCTTACATTGTGTTGCTTCTTTCTCTCCTCGGACCAGTTCGTCCCAGGTTTCTTTTTTACACTTCTCTCAAATCCTTCCATAAACAAGATCTCTTCCTAAAAACCTCTCTGTCCACCAAACATGTCATTTTTCCTTATTATGTCTTTATAAAACTTTCCTAAGTACCCCAGTAGTTAGGAAAGTTTTATAAAGACATAATAATTCGTTAATAAAGACATAATTAGCTAGTTATTGACCTTTTCTCCAATAGGCACGTGAATATTCATTCATTCTGGAAATAAATCCAAAAAATAACAATTTTCTTATTCTTATTTTTCTATTATGTTTTCTATGTCCTTGTATATTTCATCATTAGAACTTAATTTTCATACTTCTTTTGTTTTCACTGGACATAAGACTTTCGTAAAGATTCTTCTTTCTATTACCTCAAGCTTATCTAATCATTCACTCGAATATAGGTATTCCAGTTTTTACCTATTAAGTATTATCATTAATACAAAATATAAAAATGCTTACCCCTTTAGTCATTATACTTTTATTATTTATAAATTTTCTTTTTTAATTTTTTATTTGAGTTTAGTTATATTTTCTAGTTTAGTTTATAACTTTCGCCGATATGTTTGCGTCATTCCTGTGAGGTTTGAATTCTCTCATTTTAGTGCACTAAATCACTCCTGATACGGATACTGATTTAGTTTTGTTACATTTTATTTTTTATACGGAAGTAAATAGGCACAAAGGTTATTTCATTTTTTAATTACGTTCTGGATTAATAGTGTACACAATTGATGAATAATGGCATTGTGTTCATTTGTAATAAATAAATAAATATTTATTTACCAGAAAGGTTTTTTTGGCATAAATTTTAGTTTTCTGTTGTTTTAGAGACTTATGGCTTTATTCTCGTGTATAGACCATAGTTAAATACCTGACATTCGCTTGCAAATAAGCTTTGGATACATTAGTATTTTCTTTTGTTATTAGAATAATTCCTACATAAAACTACAGATATGAGAATTACGTTCACGTACTAGTAAAAAAAAAAATTGAAAACTTAGCAAAAGACTTTTTAACGTCAAGCTTTCTATCAATGATTTTAACATATGAGCTGTAATATTTGAAAGTGGTATAGGTCCATTTATAACTTTAAAAAATGGTATATTTTTTTTAATGGTTTTAATGGTTATTATTGCATAACAAAATTTAAAATGAGTATAGGGTTTTAAACATCACCCTTTTCTAAGTGCTGATTGAAGTTTGCTCATTTTCCCATTTTTTTAAGTAGTTCAAATGAAAACCTTATGATATCGCGAATATAAAAAAATGGATTATACCACTTAAAAATATAACAGCTTTCATCTTACTAATATTATAAATGTGAAAGTTTGTATGTTTGTCTCTCTTTCACGCAAAAACTACTGGACGGATTTGGATGAAACTTTACAATAATATAGGTTATACATCAGAATAACACATAGGCTATAGCAAGCGCGGATTTATGGGAGGGTGCAAGGGGGCACGTGCCCCTCCCCTGACAGTATTTTAGATACTGTGGAGAATCCATTATTGTACATAACTAAAGGCAAATCACATGATAATAGTTGTTAAAATAACAGAAAGAACATGAGTGAGGCTATTTCCGTCAGTTTTGAAGTTAGAAATCTGAAATTTCGGATGTTCCAGTAACTTATATTTAAAAAAAAATTAAATTATTTATTTAAAATGATCTTTCACGAAAATTTACGTGGCAGACCGAATTCCACGCGTGCGAAGCCGCGGGCATAAGCTAGTATTGTATAAGCCATATGTTATTTACTCTTTGAGTCTTTTAAATAGGTATCCGTAACAAATTTCAGTAGTTTCCTAGCAATCGCTTAATAAAAGTAATACATTTTAATGGAGCGTTACGAAATACCTGTTATGACAGATATTATTGAGCTTGTCGTCCTCTTGTGGAAACTAAGCGGTTATGAAGTTTTTTTTACATGTAACTAAGCGTTTTTGTAGCGAAAGAACTTTAATCTCCAATATTTCATAGAGGACGAAACCACTAGACTGAACCCGTGTTCAACTCAATTTTTGAAAAAAAAACAGACCTCACCGTGATTGCAATAGTTTTACTCGAATAACAGTCAATCTTTGAAAAGAAAAATATGCTTCGGTTAAATGACTGTATTTATATTCATGGCCAGACAATCAAACAAGACCGTTTATTAACTAAAAAAAATTAATAAATTGCCAATAAGTATAGTCATCTGTATCTAAAAGAGAATGATCGCACGTTTTAAATGTTTAAAACAAAATTTAAAAAAGTACAATCAAGCAAAAATAATAATATAACAGCGATCTATACAATACATCCATTGCTCAAGAGAGTTAGTAAATTTTATTTTACCATTATAGGCCAAATAACCGAAATTTCGTTTATGGACGAAGTTTCTAAGTTGTCCGAAGTCAATACCAACAACCTAGGTTACTAAATGATCACTATTAACATGGTGTTTGCAATAGCTAACCTTCCAACAAAATGTTAGGAGATACTATTTCTGATCTAAACCGAATTCGATTGGCTGGAAGTTTAATTCTTCATAGACAACAGACATCCTTCGTTCCTAAATATTGCGAAAAAATCCATCGCCAAGAGTTTCTTTAAAAGGAGTAACTAAGCATAAATTATTCCGCAAGCACACAAAACAAAATTATGGAGCATATTGCAATAGAGGAAGAGAAGCAAAAACTTTCTGCTAAGAGGAAAAAAAAAGATTGATTTAAGGAATAGCTAGGCCCGCCATATCGTCAGAATGGTAGAATACAGACTACTTAGATAAATACCATATATGAATTTGGCATAAGAAGAAAAGGAGGGCCAAGAAGCAGATGGCAAGATGAGGTTGTTTAGGCGTGATCAGACTGAATAATTTTAATAGGAAGCAAATGGAAGTACCACGGGAATTGAATGAAGTCTCAGATATTAACAAAGCGTTTGATTTATTAATTTAAATAACATGCGAGATTTCTTAAATACTATTAAATAGGCATGTAAAAGAAAATACAAATTAGTAATAGCGTCTACAAAATTAACTTAAAACTAAATATGTAACTTAGCGATCTTATGAACAAATAAATCTTAGACAAAAAAAAGAAGAAAAAAATTATTAACATGAATGGGAGCGATAATTAAGAATAACAGAAATCCTCCATGCTAGCATAATGGCCAAAGATATAAACAACAAAATGAACGTTATACTAAGAGTTCAATAAGGCGCGAAGATGTGCGAATTATTATTATCTTCGCCAGTGATCACGGCATGACGGAACAATGAGTATGATATCATGAATTAACTTGAACTGTCCGGTTGATACCATGTGATACGTTGATCATCCGGAGAAAATTAGTTGACACTTTGAAGCCTTATGGTAATGAAATGTGACTTACAATTTGTGTGATGTATGCTCAATTATCATCTCAGCATAGCTTCTGGCGAGTGACAATCTTGAAACCTCTGGACTTTCTCATATGAAGAGCGGCTTGAAAGTAGAGTGTGTGATGGTCGTAGCTGCGAATGGTGCGAATGCGATGGTGGTATAACTGCTCCGCTCGGTGATCTGATGATAAAAGAAGTGACTCAATAGCGTCGCTCCCCTCTCCTAGGTTTTGGCGGTACAGTACATTTTTCGATTTAAGAGGCAATGATCTGTCCGTTCCATCTGGCGGGTCCGCGACTAAACATTCCCCCGCCCATGGCACGAAAGTGGCATTATTGAGATGGTAACGGGCATAGGCGGGTGATTGGGCGCTTTATGATGCCGGAAGCGGTTCGGAGGCTAGCGACTCGGGCGATACCGTCCGCTCCGGGATGCAATTCGGTAACCCGGGCTAATGGCCAACGCAGAGGAAGCGAGTTATTGGTTTGGATCAGCACGAGAGCGCCGATAGTTAGTTCGGGGGCGGATTCCGTCCAGCGGGATCGCTGCTGGAGTGTGTGAAGATATTCAATGGTCCATCGCTTCCAAAAAGACTGATGGATCTTGTCAGTGAGTTTCCATCGTGTCACGCGATTGATGGGCACATCAGTTAGGTCCTGAGTGGGGGGAGCGGTTATCGGTCGACAGATAAGAAAGTGTCCTGGAGTTAAGGCTTCTAGATCATGAGGGTCGGATGAAAGCGCACATAAGGGTCTGCTATTGAGTACGGCTTCAATCTGAGTAAGTAGGGTTGAGAATTCCTCGAATGATAAAACCTGAATACCCATTACGGTACGGAGATGGCGTTTAGTAGATTCAATCGGGGCTTCCCAAAGACCCCCGAAATGGGGAGACTGGGAGGAATAAAATGCCATTGAATGCCCTCGCGCGAGGAATGTTGAACAATAGTTTGTTGAGTATTTACGTCTCGGAAGAAACGACCGACTTCGCTGATTTGACGGCTAGCTCCTACAAAGTTGGTTCCGTTATCGCTGTAGACATCTGAAGGACGTCCCCGTCTACCACAAAAACGAGCAAAGGCGGCTAGAAAGGCTGTGACGGATAGTTCGGATGTAAGTCCTAGGTGAATGGCTTTAGTGGTGAAACAAACAAATGCACAGATATATGCCTTGGTTACGCGGCATCCTCGGATGCGAGCAGAAGATACGGAAAAAGGACCTGCGTAATCAATTCCTACCTTTGAAAATGGGTATGTGGGTGTGATACGATCACGGGGCAAGCGTCCCATGGTGGGGATGAGTGGTTGAGGCTTAATGTGGAAACATTTGTTGTATTTAGCGAGGCGATGCCGAACTACGTTTCTCCCGTCCAATATCCAGAATCGCTGACGATTAAAGGAATGCGTAGCAGAGGGACCAGCTTGCAGATTTTGACAATGGGCTTGATCAATGACTAAGTTGGTAAAGGGGTGATCTTTAGGAAGCAAGGCCGGATGTTCAGCGGAAAACGGTTGTGGGCCATGATGGAGTAGTCCACCTACGCGGAGGACCCCCCGCGGATCGATGAATAATTGCAGAGTACGTTTAAGATGCAATTTTGATGTAGGGTCATTGGCTGCTTGATACTCATTTGTGAGAGCGACTTGTTGAATGGCCTTAACTAATATGTCTAGAGCAGCAGATAGCTCGGCGGCGGAGAGAAACCCGGTAGTGCGGCACGCGGGGTTCCTGACGTTATGTGCGAAGCGGAGACACCACGCAGTGACGCGTTGCAGACGGGAAAGAGATGAATAGCGGCTCTCTAAGTTAAGAGTGGTAAGGGCGGTGCATGAGATAATTTTATGAGGGGTTCGCCGTTCAGAATCAACGAGACCAGGAGGTACGTCGATGTGCGAGGTAGGCCATGAAGATGGCGGTTGAGAGAGCCAGGACGGACCTTTCCACCATAAGGCATGATTGGCTAATTCCTTAGAAGAAATCCCGCGAGAAGCGCAGTCGGCAGGGTTGTCCTTGCCGTCAATATGGCGCCATTGAGAAGGGGGTATGCTTTCTTGAATTTCCGTTACTCGGTTCGCTACGAAAGTTTTCCAACGATGAGGTTCGCCACGGATCCAGGCGAGAGCTACAGCGGAGTCTGAAAAGGCTATCAGGTCTTCGAATGGCTGGGAAAACATTTCTGTAATTTTGGCGGTTATCTTGGCAAGGAGGTGAGCGCCACATAATTCCAATCGCAAGAGTGATACTCTTTTCAAGGGAGCAACCCTTGATTTGGCCATTAAGAGGCTGACGGCGATTTCCCCGGAAGAGGAGGTGGAATGCAAATATATAGCGGCGGCGTAACCCAGCTCGGAAGCGTCACAAAAGGCAACTAGGCGTTGGCAACTGCGCGACTCTTGATAATAAGGAAAGCGGCGAGGGATAGAAACGTGAGATACTGTTTCCAGTTCTTCTTGAAAGGAGTTCCAATCCCGGCTGATATCAGGGGGAGCGGGTTCATCCCAATCAGAGTGTCCGACCCATAAACGTTGGATTAATATTTTAGCGGTGAATTTCATGGGAACTAACCATCCAGGAGGGTCATAAATGCGAGCTAATTTGGAAAGAATAAGCCGTTTGGTAGCGGGAAGTTTGTCAGAAGACACGCGATAAGAAAAAGTGTCTGTGTCAGCTGACCATACGAGACCGAGGATCTTAATGGTAGAGTCATCTTCGGAAGAGAATTCGAATGAATGAGTCCCCACACGACAATGCTCGGCTGCTAGATTGGATAGAATTTGAGGGTGATTCGCAGCCCATATGCGGAGTTCAAAACCTCCGGATTGCAATAGAGCGATGAGATCGTCCCTTAATTGAACGGCTTCTGGCAACGTAGAGGCTCCAGTAATAATATCATGTCCTTACGTACGTGTCCTTGCGAAGAACGGAGGCGGCGTGAGGAAAACGAGCCTCTTCATCATGACTTAATTGCTGAAGAGTTCGAATAGCAAGGAACGGGGAGGAGCTGACACCGTACGTGACCGTGTGGAGGCGATAAGAGCGGATCGGCTCATCGGGTGAGAATCGCCATACGATTCTTTGTAAATCTCGATGTTTAGGAGGCACTAGTAATGTCGGCAGTGAAAATGTATCGGTGCGTTCGAGCGCGAGTAATCAAAGTGACAATATCAGATTGTAACTTTGGCCCGGTAAAAGAAATATCATTTAGTGACTTTCCATTGGAGGATTGCGCCGAAGCGTTGAACACCACTCTAATTTTAGAGGGCGGATCGTCAGGGCGGTGTACAGGATGATGAGGGAGGTAGTATGTGATACCGGAAGCGTCATCAGGCTCAGGAACGGCAGACATATGGCCTAACTCCAAGTATTCTCGCATGAAGGCGAGATAGGCTTCACGTAACGCGGGCTCCCAATGTAGGCGGGCTTCGAGTCGGTGAAATTGTTTCACTGCTCTGTAACGAAATTCCCCCAAGTCGAGCGATTTCAGAGGTAACGGAGTTATGTATCGACCATGAGCATCGCGGGAGACGGATGTTCTAAATAATTCCTCACAACGTTGTTCTTCGGAGGAGATACGAGGTGAAGTGGCTGTGACCTCCTCGAGGTACCAAAAGCGTTGGAGGTCGAGGTTTAATTGGACATTGGTGAGGGCGTTAAATACTGATAATTCATGACGCTCGGGAGCGACAGTATTAGCGATAGGTGAAGGGGAAATGGATGTTAGATCTGCAGAAGATTGAGCACGCCGGGGACGAAGCGGGGGGCGAAAAGTCTTGCCTTCATTATCTTTTACTTCTTTGGCCCAGGTAATATGGCGCTTTGTCCGACGAGGACGACATTCCCCCATGAAACACCATCCAAATATGGTATTCAAGGCCGTGGGTCCACCCTTAGGTGATGGTTCGATTCCGAGGAGGATTCGTGGGAGGGCGTCGACTCCGAAGAGGAGATCTGTAGGGCCAGGATGGCATAGCGATGGATCGGCGAGCGGGAGTTCCCGTATGTACGGCCAGGGTGATAAGTCCACAGGCATGGCCGGAAGTGAATGGGTTATGTTTTCGATCACGAATAACTGAAAGCTTAACGGATCAGAGTCCGGAACCTGAATGGTTGCGGTGGTATACCCGGGCAGGATAGGTTCGACGATCCCCCCAGGACACTTACCCCGACTGGGGATGATGATACGGGGAGGCCCAGATGAGACACGGCCCTGATGGTGATGAAGCTCACCCGGCTTCCGGAATCTAACAAGGCTCGGAATGATTGAGCTTGGTGATCAGAACGCGATATTGAGACCTGCGCGGTGGGCAACAGTGACGGTGTCATGCCCCCCGAGGACCCTAGCATAGTTAATGGCGATCGATGTGAGACGGTAGTTAGCGGTATAGAATTATCGGCGGCACTGTTGCGTGGTAATTGATAGCGGCGGTGTAACAAGGAAGCATCCTTTTCGACCATGATAGGCGAGCATTGAGGTCGGGCGAGAGAGGAAGGCGGCGATACGGCGGAAGAATTGAGAAATTTTTAATTTGTACGGGGGCGAAGCTGAGCGCACCGTGATTTCTTCGGACAAGCGGCGATCTCGATGTGGGGTCGGTTGATACGGACGAAAGGATGGCGGCGGGTTCTGGTAACATAACGGTGCGTCGAAGGAAATAGGTTCATGCGATGCTTGGCTTGTCAAATAGTTGCGAGAGGACGTATCCCGTGTAGTGGCTAGGACAGGCGACCCGTGCATGGGTTGTGGTGATGACGCGTGTAACGTCTGAACTGCCGGGGAGGATCGGTGACTCTGGTTATTGTATATTTGATGTTGATCAGAGTAGCGGCGTGGTGGAAGCGTTCTAATATTTGGCGAATTTGACCGAGGCGAACCCAGGGGGGAGCAAATGGATGGCTCCGGACGCGATGGTGATCCGGTGATGCCCCGATGGAACAAGGTGTGGTGGAAACCTTGACAAAAATGACAACGCTGGGTGGATTGACATTTATCCGGTGGGTGTTGTCCGAGGCAATTGATGCACAAACCCTCTTTACGAACAAACCCTAGGCGATCCCGACCGGATAAGGTTTTAAATTCTCGGCAGTGATAAAGGTTATGTACTTCTTGACAGTAAGTACACCGCAGCCCAGCTGCGAACACACGAGCAGAGCGATTGACAGATTGCGGTTGCCGATGCATAGGGGGGTGCTCTTTCCTCTTAGGTGACGGTCGACGGCGATTATCTGACAGCGGTAATTCCGACACGGACGCGGTAGCAATTTGAAGTCGCGTGATGTAATTGAGCAGCTCAGAAAATGTAGGGAAATCATTAGGATATTGTAACTTAAATTCCTTTTGAGTAACGGGGTCTAAACTCCAGAAGGTTAAGAAAAATAAAAAATAGTCTCCTAGATCAGGGATGTTAGTCGCGGTTAATTGGTGACCCAGTTCAGAAAATAATTTAAGAACGGATTCAAGGGCCTTTTGCGATGGATGCGCGATGGGTTGGAAATTTAGCATTTCATGAAGTATCCGAGACGCGAGCGCCGCTTGATTGTTATACCGAGCAATTAGGGCGGCCCAGGCGATAGAATAGTTCGAGCCCAGAGTATCCAAATGGCTTATGACGGCCAAGGCTTCGCCTGAAAGGCAACTCTTAAGATAGGTTAGCTTAAGTCCGTCATCGATGTCCTTATTGCGGTGTATAAGCGGAATATAAGTGGTTTTAAAATTCTGGAATTGCGTTATATCTCCGTTAAATTTCGGTAAATCAAGGGGGGGGGCAGCCGAACTTCCGGTACCCGGGGTGCGACACGTGTGGTAACTGAGCGGTCCAATGATTGGACCTCTAAGTCCATAGCCTCGGTTTGCGCTCGAATGAATTGATCCATAAGATCGGAAGGAACAGGTATCTCATCATTAATGGACTCGGTGATTACGGCATTATGGGTTTTTCTCATTTCGTCTATTAATTGCTTTAATTTGTCAATTCGCGTTTTAACTACTGCCTCGTCATTGGCGATCATTGCCTCTTTACACTCATCGGCGAAAATTCGAAATTGGGTAAACAATCCTAATAATATTGTTTGGGACACATTTTTAACTCTAGCTTGGCGACGATTAGCCATTTTGATTTTATATAATTTACTAGAAAGCTGAAAGAAAATTAATAATTTACAAGAGATAATATTATTTGAATACTTAATTATCTATAATAGTCATGCGTTAGAAAATGATATTGCAAATTAACAATAAAATTATGCACAATAAATGAATTTACAGGTGATGATATGATTTAAATGCTTAATTATCACTAATAATTATACGTTGGAATGTAATATTGTAAATTAATAATTAAAGTCTGTATGCATACATTAATATTTGCTTTTAACAAGGCTGAAAAGACGCTATATTTCCTGTGTGATTCACATAAGTTAGGCGGATGCGGCTTATCCCCAATACTAGGATACAAACCTACCTATTGTTGCGCAATGTCTTTTTGAGCTATGTTGATATCTGAGATCGTAATTATTCCCGGGTTTCGGCACCAAAATGTTTAGGCGTGATTAGACTGAATAATTTTAATAGGAAGCAAATGGAAGTACCACGGGAATTGAATGAAGTCTCAGATATTAACAAAGCGTTTGATTTATTAATTTAAATAACATGCGAGATTTCTTAAATACTATTAAATAGGCATGTAAAAGAAAATACAAATTAGTAATAGCGTCTACAAAATTAACTTAAAACTAAATATGTAACTTAGCGATCTTATGAACAAATAAATCTTAGACAAAAAAAAGAAGAAAAAAATTATTAACATGAATGGGAGCGATAATTAAGAATAACAGAAATGCTCCATGCTAGCATAATGGCCAAAAATATAAATAACAAAATGAACGTTATACTGAAGAGTTCAATAAGGCGCGAAGATGTGCGACTTATTATTATCTTCGCCAGCGATCACGGCATTAAGGAGCAATGAGTATGATATCATGAATTAACTTGAACTGTCCGGTTGGTACCATGTAATACGTTAATCATCCGGAGAAAAATTAGTTGACAATTTGAGGCCTTATGGTAATGAAAGGTGACTTACAATTTGTGTGATGTATGCTCAATTATCATCTCAGCATAGCTTCTGGCGAGTGACAATCTTGAAACCTCTGGACTTTCTCATATGAAGAGCGGCTTGAAAGTAGAGTGTGTGATGGTCGTAGCTGCGAATGATGTGAATGCGATGGTGGTATAACTGCTCCGCTCGGTGATCTGATGATAAAAGAAGTGACTCAATAGCGTCGCTCCCCTCTCCTAGGTTTTGGCGGTACAGTACATTTTTCGATTTAAGAGGCAATTATCTGTCCGTTCCATCTGGCGGGTCCGCGACTAAACAGAGGTAAAGAGGGATTGCAGAAAGTTAGGAGTCCACAACAGGATGAATGAGGTGAAGGACGAAAGCAGGATTACTCTAGAAGCCAAGAGTCATCCTAACGTATATTCAAGAAGTAAGAATACTGGACAATCTTACTTCCTTTTCATTACGAAAATTGATCTACAAGGGTTCTTCTAAGATGAGCAATTCATATGGCAATTAATTGTTTGAGCTTAATCATGCCACCCGAATAGGACCCATTCCTCTCATTGCAAATGCTGAAAAAAGCTTTCGGAAGTATATAATCCTCCAAAGAATAATGCCCCTTGATTGACACGGCCCACCAGCAGAGTCTTTAACCTGAACAAAAATCTGCTGCTACATTGTGTCCTGAAATGAGCTTCAAGATGGAATGAAAAGGAATATATCCATAAGCACATTATATATAAAAAGTTTTTAGTCGGTTATTCTTATAATTAGCCCCTATTATAAGCCCAGAAGAAGACCTGTAATGTGGGTCGAAGCGTTGACTTTCCAATAAACAATTCTCTCCACTAGAGAATTTTCGTACCTCCACCCGGTCCATTTTCTTCTTCATATGTATAAAACTTTAATTTTCAGTATCCTTATTTGCGCAGTCTTATTGACATAAAATGACGTAGTTTTCGCAATCAAGTATTTTTAATAAATACTAACTTTTTCAATTGATTAGCAATATTGAAAACTTCCCAGGAGCCCACCAAAGTTTAAAGACGTTTCATTAGACAACTTATGAACCAAGGGAAAGTTTTAAAACTCACTTTAATAGTTTTATTGAAGTCTTACTCTTAATCTAATAGGCTATTCCATGGTTTTAAATTTAGCCACCTAAACTTCTCAATATAATTCTTGTTGAAACCAAGTTAGATTAAACGAGTAAACCTGGCTTATAAAGGAAGCTCTTTTAGTTTTTACAAGCTGTATTGTCATGAAAAGTTCATCATAAATTAAACTATTTAATAAATCCTGTAGGAGTTTTGAGAGGCATTAATAATAGTGCATTGATATTTAATAGAATACATTAATTATTTTCAATCTTTAGTACGTGACGATGACATTATTCATGAAGACACTCAGAAAAGAATTAGGGGAGTTTTCATCATCTATGCGTTCCTTATTAAGTACTAATAAATAATTTACCAACTGATAGTCATGCTGTGTTCATCAAAAAATTTCAAGTTGAGATTTATAAATAAACTAAACAGTCATGTGTTTTTTTTTTTTTTTTTTTTTTTTACGGAACTGCCTTAGAGACCACGGGAATATTATTATTTCCACTCCTTTTCATACCCCTTCTCTCCTTCCTTCATTCTTCTCACATTTTCCTCATTCTTTCCAATTGTTCTTTCCTTCTTTCTTCGGTCTACGCTATTCCTTTTCTCGTATCTCTCTTTCCCACAAGGGCTTTAATTTCTTTTAGTATTTTCCCATAGTTATCCCTAACGAAACATTCTTGGTCGGTTATTTTCAGTCTCCCAGTACCTTCCTTCATCTGTTTGATGTACACCCCAGCACTCTTGTATCCTCTCATTTTATAGAAAATTTCTCTATTTAATCTCTTTGGGTGCATCCTCACCATATGTATGTAGAACCTATGGAAATTAATTGAATAAATTTCAATAAAATATTATTGAAGGAATAAACGAAAAAACATTCAGTGCTAATCTTATCTTGGGCCAATTTTTGACAATACCGTCCTTCGGAGGGTAAGTAAAATGTCGGTCCTGAGCCTGTGAGGTGTCAGGTAAATTAAAGATACCGATCCTAATTATACTCGGGCAGGAAAAAATCAGGCATCAAACTATAGCATCGTCCGACCAAAGAAAGAAGAACTCCAAAGAAGCACGAATTTAAATAAACAAACAAATTGTGGGTGATAACCGTACCAGTATTGCCATCTTATCAATACAGATATGTTGACACCATGCCGTCAGTCTTATATTATTGTACATAGTGTATGGTCTAGGAAATCATGACGTCAGTATTCAGTGAGCTACAACAAAAGATTGAGTTATGATTAATAGTGGCACTATCCGAGAACATTTTCTGTAAATAGAAAAAATGATTGCTATTACTTTTATAGAGTCCCATTCTATCAGAATTATAAGCAATGACTCTTAGATGGACGATATCATCGTAGCCGATAGCAGAAAAATATGGAGTCCTCCAGCGACACCACCTGGTATTACGTGTAACTTTTTTCACCCGGTATCAGGAGGGTTAAAGTTTAAAAAAACCTTATTTTAGAAAATGGGAGAAAGTAAGTAGTATCAAAAATATTTCCAGCTATAAAATGTATTTTAAGGTGTAGACGTTTTTATAATTTTTTTTTTCTTTCTAGCCCTCTTTATTTTGGATGTTGAATGGAACGTGTAAATCATTCTGTATAATCCGTTTAGCCATTCTTTAGAAACCTCAAATGTAGTTCGAAGATTTTACATTACGATTTACACTGCCAACCCCTGATTAGAGTCTGAGTGGAGTAATTTTATTTTTAAAAAACAAAACTATTTATTTTTTAATGCACTTTAAGGTGATAAAAATAAAATTTAGAAAGGTTTGTTACCTATATATCTTCTGGCTCACCCTGTATTTCCTCATGTACTCATTATCAATATTAGTCAGATAAATAAATTGAGCTGTAAAGCAAAAAGATAATGCCCCTATCCAAAACAAAAATAATTTCTTAAAAAATGTAATGGCAAAGTACTAACAGAATCTACCTTACATTGTAAAGTACTTTTAAATAAATAATAAGTAAATATATCAATATAATTCTTAAAACGTGTCTAACGTTTGGATTTTTTAAAAAATAGTGGTTATCATGTTAAAACACTATGTTCTACATATTTTTAAAATATATAAATAGTCAAATGCGTGAAAATGGACTTTTTCATTCCTTTTCGAGAGTTCAATAAACTGTGTAAAAATATTATTCCTTAAAATATTATGTTGTCGTTGGTAGTTAATATATTCGATATGCTCCTATTGTAGTCAAATATTGACTGCACATTGACCTGCTGGCTTACGTCAATTTCATCTTGTCCATTATGTTTAAAACATTTATTCTATTGGAATAAGGAAACTGGCCAGTCAGCATAGATCGTTTGTGATATACAATCCATTAAGTTGTAATCAAATTTGTATTATAAATCTAATATTAATCGAGCCTATATTTAATTTAATCAAATATTTTTTGTTTTTGAATCTGTACCACTACAACTCATAAAAAACCTTAGGATCAGTGTGTGGTATAGACTGTACTGTTCCTAGAACAATGGTTGTACAGGAACGTGATTTATCCATGATCACGCTCAACCGCCCAGTTTTCCTCTATTAAGAGTACTCTCTTTATAGAGGCTGGGTAAGCCACAGGAGATTCTTCAGATCTCACAGGATGCATCCAAGGCTGTTAACAGATTAAATAAATTATCTGCTACAGCCGGATTTAAACCCGAGACGTACATGGCAACTCAGCGCAGTATCACTGAGTTGCCCAGCTCCCCTGATATTATTAAATAACAATAAATCTTGATTTTTATATTTTATGATGAAAGGTATTAGGTTCAGTATTTTGTATAGACTGTACTGTTTTTAGCAAATCGGTTGTGGAGGAAGGTATTTTTTATAAACTTAATATAAATATGAAAGAAAAAATAAGCTCCATTGCTAACAAGGCTAGAAACGGGTACCACTATCATGCTTGATGTAGGCCATGGTTCTGTTATCAAGTGCGGGCCTACAACTGTAGATTATGTTCGGCTATCGATTGTGGCTGGTGTCTGGTTTCAGCTGCGACGTAAGTTTAAAACTGATAGAGGTATTGTTTGTAATACTTACAACTAAATATTTGTTATACACTAGATATAGAATATTGCACAATCAATAACACGAATAATAATGTCATTAAAAAATTAATCAGAAATATCCAGCATATCGACGGCTTAGGCGCAATAGGTCGTATCCCCTTAACAGTAAATTTTACAGGAGAGAAAAAACATGACAGTTACAGCATTCAAGATATATTTTTTTAGATATTGAACTAATAAAACAGAGATGGTTTTTTAGGGTGATGAGATTTAAGATGTACTGTAGGGACAAAATATTGACTGTAGAATCAAAAGGCGCCAAAAACGCAAAAACTCATTTTGTGTATTCATAGGATACGACCTATTGCGCCTAAGCCGTCAATATGGAGAATGATTTAAATAATAAAGAATAGTCTTGAGTTTAGAAGTTAAGATTAATGAAGAAAAAAATTGGTTGTCACTGCCGCAGATTGTCGCTTAGAGTTGAGTTACAAGTTTGATCTGTTTAATCGTTTCGTTGTTAATATTCTCCAAACATATAAATTATCATGAGATTTAAAATGTAAAAACTGAGTCTCAATTAAGCCCTGATGAAGTCAGCAGCATGTCTGGCGAAACGTTGGCAGAAAATTCACCGACACGGTGTAAACCAGAAGAAACAACTGAGGTTTTTTGTATCTTATTATTATTAGTTTTAATTGTTGACATTCCATTAAAAGTCCATTTAGTTCACTTGGAAAGTCCATTTAAACAATATGGCATTAATAACATAAAATAATAATAAGAATTATAATTTATAACTATTATTGTGTCAAGTGCCTCGTAAATTTCTAGTACAGCAATTCTTAGATGTATAAATAATAAATAATTAATCATTGAATGACTATTAATATATAATGGATGTTTTATTTATTTATTTTTTAATTTAGAATATATTCGGATATTACTACTAGAAAATAAAGGACGGCATTTCAAAAGTATGAAATCGTTGCGAGTTGAAAATGTTTGTTTTTAATATAATTTTGACATCAAATTAGACGAATAGTTCTTAAATTTAGAATTTTATATATTCAAAAAAACATTATTTTTAAGAAATAGATATTTAATTTATGATCGAAATATTTTCGGATGAGTATAGTAACATAACAGAACGATAAGTAACATCTTCCTCCAATATTTCATGATTTTTAATGTAATTTAATATTTTTTGTTTGTTAATTATTAAGGACGTTGGTTTATACGACAGGCAATGGTGTGTAAACTATATCTATCTCACTCTATATTTATCTATATCAACTATCAATATTTTGAATTTTAACTCTGTTCCGTTAATAATAATCACATAATAATGAAAATAAAATACTAATTATCTTTTAATGAAGAAAGCCAGATAGAATATTGCGTTGTATGAACATATTGTAAAAGCTATTATAGATTTTTTTTTAACTATTATTATTATTTATATTAACTATTATTCTGCCATGATACCTTTTCAATTAGAAAAAAATCGTAAATTTTATTTTAAATAAATTTATTTTTCCACCAGGTCAATCATACCTTAATGAGTTAAATTGAACTGACTCACAGAGACTGTAATTAATATGAACAAAGTTTGTATGATGTGATTAATGACTTAACTTTTAATTAGGTCACATATTTTCGACTAAACAACTTGTAAAAGTTTACGAACACTTCCGAGACTTGAGGAGTTAACTTCTGCATCACTTCAAGCATTTGACAAAATATAATAACTTCCACGTATCAGTTAAAGCATTTTTAAAGATCCATAATATTTTTTTAATGGAGTTTGAAGTTATATTATTTAGAGAATCGTTTATAGACTTGATTATCTAGCACTCTTCATTCGGTAATTTAACGAATTCGTTTGAAATCATATATAGATTAAAGTAATATAAATTTTAAAAAAAGTTGGTTCGTACGTTATTGACTGATTCGAGTGTTGACTCAACAGACATAATTTTATTTTAATAGCAAGTAATCATTCCAACCCATATCATTCTCATGTTACATGAAGATCGTCCTAGTGTCTAATTTCACAACCTTTGCTTTTCTGGATCTTTTGTTAATGGGTGGCTAAGAAATTTTCCGTCTTAGTGGAACCTAGCCAATTTTCCTAACGAATATTTTCAACAATTTATAAAAGCAAATACTAAATAGTTATGGGAAGCGGGGCAGCTCATTGTGTAGAATACTGAGTTGCTGAGCACAAGATTCCAGATTCAAATCCGGCTGGGATAGATCTTGTAACATCCACGGATGGAGTCTGTGGGATCTTTAAGCCCACCTGGGGCTCATACAGCCTCTCCTCTACAATTCCAACCAAACATAATTGTAGTAGAAAAAAGAAGTAAAAAACCGTTATAAAGTCTTCCTTTGTGAAAAAAAAATATATACAAACATATATATAATTGATATTTGTTCTTATCTTATGGTTTATCGTTTGGAACTGGTATTCACTCTTATATAGGTAAGATTTCGCAAAATGTGGTGACCAGCACCAAAGTGGACTTGGGGAAGTTGGTCTACATAACTTTACATTATTGCTTTGAGGTTCTCCTGAGCACTGAGAATACCAAACGAGCGTCTGGGAAACAGGCAATAATGCACAAAGCTAGATCATAGAGACAAAATCAATGAAATGGTATAGCCACTTATAGAAAATGTCGGAGAAACTGTATCACCCTACGGAAAAAAAGGAAAAGAGGGCGACCCAACAAGAGACAGTTGCAGGATGTAAAGGAGAGTATGGCAGCGAGAGAACATTGAGAGGAAGCCTGGCTAGCCCGAGAATGTTTAGGGAACGTAAAATGACTAAGTAGTAAAAATCGTGTAATAAAAAAAAAATATTTTAATGAATATGTTTTATTTATTAACATAATTATTTTATTAATTTAAGTTTAGGTATGTTTTGGAAAATAATCCTATTTCAGAACGACAGTATACAATAAAAACATGCTATTCTTGTTAGTGTATTAATTTTCCATTGACCATACCACCACTCTATGCCTTAGTACATAGTACGCGTATATCATTTCCAACATTTTAACATCAAAACTGATTTAATACTTACAATGCTAAAAAGATTGAATTATTGTAAATTTTGAAAATAATTATTGTACTAAGCCGAATAGACTTAATTTAATAAAAACTAAGGCACTTAAGAAATTTTTTCCTGACGATGATTTGTTTTTTGGCATGCAAATTTGTTATTATAGCCCAGGAGTACGGGACTTTTTTTTTATTACCTGTAATCACTACGACCAGTGAACGAGTCTGGGGTCCAGTAAATGGTAGAGATTTTAATATTTCATGGAACACGGTTTTGCAAGGTCAACAAGGTCCTAGTTCACGCTCAACAGCCAGGTCCCCCCCTCCCCCTTAATTTGGGTACCCTATTTTTATGATATTCTATGGAGGCTGGGTAAGCCCCAGGAGGGTCCTAGATCCCATATGATCCATCTCCCGCCGCAAACAGATTTGCAAACGGGATATGAACCAGGATTTCCGTCATAGCTACTCAGTGATCTACCACTGAGCCACTCCCTATTTTTTTATTATTGCTTTAAACAATTTCAAATTAGGTACCTACTGATACTTCCAAACATTTCAAGATTAATCAAGTACAACACTTGTAACGGTTTATGTTGTAAATTATGTGTTACCTAAAAATTTGTAATTATGTAACTAAGCTAAACTTGTAAATTATGTGAGTGAACTAAAAAAAAAAATTAGCGGCAAAAAGTTTAGAAATTTAAGAAATACAAAAATGAGACATTTAATACTGGTTTAATTAAATTTAATCATAAACTTTAATTTTAATTAAGGCGGAGCTAGAATAAATAATGTTTGGAAACACAGAACTGATTAAATATTTGACCTTTGTTGGGCAGCTCTGATTTTCATTTTTTTTTAATGTCCATTCATGAGGGTTTTTATTATATAAATTATAAAACTAATCATTTATTTGGTAAATTGTATCAGCTAATTAATTGGAATACATCATGGTACGGAATACATCATGAATGATACATGAATTACAACCATTATTTTCTACTTTTTTAACTTCATTTGTCGGAGTAACAACCAATTTCTTTTCAGAAGAAATTTGTTTCATAAAGGAAAATTGGTCGAAACAATCATTTTAAAATAATATACTACTTGTTCTGAGACGGCGTATTGAGGAAAATTTATAGGAAAAATAATGTTGTACATAAATGAAAAAGAATTAGATTTTTCACTAATTCAATACTTTGCCATTAGTGAAAATATCTTCCATTCCGAAATAAATTATACCTCTTTTTTAAACATTTCGTGGTTTAAGTGGTGGTAAGAGTTAATGTACTGTGTTTGTTCATTGAACGTCAAATGTTTATTCGACATACTATTATCGCTAATGGGACGGTGCTACAGCGGGAGTCCTAGATTTTGTCCTTCCAGGAATAATTATAATAAGGTTCTTTAAGGGATACCTTCACCATGAAGACTCACTTCTGCCACTTTATGTCCCCCTCGAAGGACGCCATAACAATGGTTTTTTTTACAACTATTAAAAAATCCTAAGGCCGCCTGTTGAGCTGCGAACCTTTGATCTTGGGTGTGGTAGGTTGTTATGCTAACCAATACGCCACAGATGATCCATAAATTTAATATTTGTATATTGAGTATATACATTCTTTAGAGTACTGTTTTCGGATCCTCAATAAACATTCAAGATTAATCATATTTTTAGTTTTCTTGTCTTTTTTTTAATTAACTTATATTTTTTGAGTATTATTTTTTCTTTATAAGTAAACCTAGTTAAGAAAAATTGAACAGGAAGAAGAAATAAGTGGGGTTTAATTATAATCTGTATACCATTTAAGTTCAACTTACAGGGGCATTATGGAAGAATCTAAGGACCATTATTTAGATGGTAACTGAAGTGCTTAGTACCATCACGTCAAACACAAAAAGCTATATTTATATCATTGCAAATGAGTCCATTCTTTTATTTCATTGTTCGTTACTTTTAATTTAGTTTTTTAGAACTGTTCTTATTGCTTGAGATCATTTCGTTATAATGCTTTTATTGTAAGAAAAACTGAATATGAACACATCTACAGTAAAAATAAGATACAAGATATAAGTAATGCTGCTAAGCAAAAAATCTATTAGTCGTCTATCAATCGGGACTTCATGGTCTGTATGTCTTGGTCTATGCAGGCTCAAAATAAGATGGTAGCTATGTGCGTAACAGCTAAAGAAGCATTTGCCTCATACAATTATCTGCAAAAAAGAAGTACTTAACAGAAAATGCAAGATTCTTAATTAACGCATGAATTTTTACGACTGACATTAGCAGCTGTTAAAATACTATTTAAATTAATTTCGCTCAAGAAGAAATTGGGATCGTTCAAACGATGGTCTGGGATTTTTTGTTTTCCTTACGAAATCGTAAACCTATGTACAGAAATATATGATATTAGGAATGAATCGGGATAATGTGAAAATACCCGATAATAATCGGAATTACAAAAAATTAATCCTCTATCTACATCGAGATGACTTCTTAAGCCATGAGGAAATAAACTAAAATCACTTAATAATTATTTTTTTTAAATATTAATTGCATATCTGTGTTTTTTATAATACCGAAAATCGATGTTGTGGCATTTTAGTAATGTGAGTATGATAAACTAAACTTGAGAGTAGCTTTTAGCAACCTTGTTAGAACTATTTATTATACCATATTATTCTGTAACAATATTTGACAAATTTAGGGTTTGAATGTGTACATTATTCTATTTATTTTATTTTTATTTAGACTTTATTTTATTATCATTTTTGCTTTAATTTCCTTTTATTTTATATATGTTGCGTATGTATATATTTATTACATTCACTTATTTTATTTTGTTTATACCACTTTTTTGTTTTGTTATGGAATGATTGTAGCTACATAGCACCATTACTTATTGCCCACAGGTGGCAGATTGTAATGTCTAAATAGTGTTTATATAAAAAAAAAAAAAAATTGACAAATTGTCCTAAAGAACGGCAGCAACGGGCAACAGGTCTGAAAAAAGAAATAAATATTTATTCTTTAAAAAATATAGATAAAACAAAATAATGGCTGTACCACTACAATCCATGTAGGATGTTGGATTCAGCATGTGCTAGAGATTGAACTGTTTCTAAGTCGACGGTTGTGAAAGAAAGGTCATTTCGCCTAAACCGCCCTCAACCGCCAGGTTTTTTCCCAACCCACTTTATAAAGGCGGGTGACCCCCAAGAGGGTCTAAAATCCTACAGTGTTTATCCATTGCTGTCAAGAAATTAAATACATTATCTGACAAAGCTGGATTTACACCCGAAATCAGCACTCTACCAGCTGTGCTACCCCACTCCCTTCATAAAATAATGGAGCTATTATTTCTCAGAGATATACTTTTTGTCTTGTATCCCTTGATACATAATATTATCATGCAAATTATTTGTTATATAATTTATTTAACCATTATAAATTGATTAATTAAGTATTGATATTATAAAAATATTGTAAATAAATCTATCTATATCTAAATGAAATTAGACGAAAAAGGTGTATAATTTCTTATGAATAAATACCAAATAACTCCAACACATTTGTTTTACATTTTAATAATGGCTAAAAAGTTTTTTTCTCTGTAAATATACCCAGGAGCGTACTTTAAATCATGATTTCCCTTTCAACTGATGTTTCTTATTCCGCTTTCAGGACTTTCTTCCCCACCTTTAGATTTATAACCTCATTTTGCCTTCTCCACATTTCGTTGCATATTCAACGTTTTTTCACCGCATTTTATTGTACGTACAAGTCAGTGATATCATCTCTCATCCCTTCTATGCTAAATACATTTTGTAATCACTGAACTGCACAAGAGGCTAACTCAAGTTTTAAAATTATCAAAAATAATATAGTTATTATACTAAGTGTAAATTATTCATCAATATTAATCAAGAATCTTTCCGTAGTTATTAATTAAATAAATTAAATAGGAAAATCATCATACTATGATATGATTCAATCAATAATCGATTAATTAAATAAACGAATTAAATTGACCTTTTTCGATATATTAAACAAGTAAATTAATCAAAACAATTAATTTTTTTTAAAAGAAAGAAATAACAAATGTAAAACTAAATATTGAACCATTATTTATCACTGAATAAATAAATATTAGAATCAGGCACGAGACAATAAAATATTTTTTTATTTGCTTAACACCACTTTAGGATAATTGGCAATGTTACAGAGGGAGTACTATAATTGTTTCCAGGTATAAGAAGGTATAAATGTTTAAAGATTACTTGAAACTGCACATGCATGGGATCTCCGTTTTACGTCACCTACGAAAGATGGCTTAGCTAAAGATATTTTACTCCATTTTAAAAATCCTGAGGCAACCTGCCGAGCTGTAAAAACCTTGAGCAAAAAAGGTTAGGTTGTTAGGTTTACATCCATTTAGTAAGCATACTACTTACGTTTATGTTGATTGTAAAGTTTCGACTAAAACTAAAATGTTTCTGTTATCGTAGCAGCAAATATCCATAATTGGTTGATATTGAATATTAATTTATAACCATAACACAATAAAAAGTCGATAAATTAAAGAAATATATGTTTAACAATATTATATGTAATAAGAGCAAAAATAAATAAGGAACGAACCTCAAAGAGCTTCAGGAAAAAAAATACCATTGAGAGCCTAATTAAGGAGGCTTGTTAGTGAACCAGAAAAGCATTCGATAACATTACGAAATTGAACAGTTGTTGATTACACAACTCGAGTAAATAAACATCAAAAATACCATTTCGTTGAAAAGAAAACATCAATAAATAATGTAAATGGTATAAATAATTTTACCAAAAACCTTTATAAGCGTTATAAAAATGCAATACTGAAATATGCTTAGGCTCTTTAATTAAATCTTGAAAAATAATGTGAATAAGTTTAAATAAATTTAAGTGTTTTACGTCTAGCATCTTGAAGCAAGCCGCCAGTTGCTAAGAAAAATGTGCTATTTAGTTTTTCATATATAAATATAAAGAAGGGGTACTACTTATTTCAGTTTCGCCTTCATGATTTTATAATCTCACTTTATATCCATGTATTATTTCAAAAGGGACCGGAGTACCTCAGTACGTGAGGGTACTAGGCTGCTAATCTGTAAGTCCCTAGTTCGAAACAGGATGTGGAAGATTAGTTGATTTTTTTTTTATAAGTTAAATAAGGAGTCAGCGTAATCATTAGCTTAAAAGGAGTAAATTTACCAAGTATTAAATCGTAGACCCTTAATGGATCTTTTGTTTTATTTTTTTTATTCACATAAATCCTTAAATGGAGTTGTTCTAAAGAGGAGCACAAATACAATATGTGCTAAATGTCATTTGTAAGTATTCCTCAAATAAATATTTGTTAATATATATTTTTATTTATCAAAATTATTTTTGTTTAATAATACGAAGCCGCTTTTTTTATATATATTTAATAAATTACTGACAAAATCGTGGTAAAATAATATGAATCGTAGTGAGCCAAAAATGTATACAGAAATCTTATTCACAATCATATTTTCTGAAACTCTTTTACTTAACAGATGAAAGGTTCAATTTGCAAATACGGAAAATGATAACTAGAGAGTACTTCGTTCGTATTAGTTAGGTAGCCCATTGGGAGGAGCGCAGAGTTACAAGAAGGTTCCGGGTTTGAATCCTGCATTAGCAGATAAATTATTTAATGTGTTAACAGGCACATAGGAGCATTGATCTCGAACAAGCCACCTCCTTCCGCAAACGATGTATAAGAATGTACATTTACTGAACCCAAAACGCTTAATGAACTGTAATGGTACATATTTAATTGATGTATTATTCGTAATTATTCCACAGGATCATAATTAGGAAGAGATATTTTCTTACTGAAAATTTTATCATTTTTTTTTCAACGTTTACTATCACAGTCTACTATTTTAAAGCATCGATTACCGAAATAACATTTTATTCCTAAGCCTAATTATCTAAATTTCTTAAAAATCTTGTTTTAATTTTTAATAAAATAGCAATGTAAAATCTTGCTCGAAGGATTATTAAATGACCATTAACAAGTGATTTATGAAAGCTTTGGAATATACCTCGATATTAAAATTATAATAAGAAAATCAAATATCATTAACAGTAATTGCACCGTTAAAAATAACAATCAATATATCTTAAAAACTAATATATAAAATATCTAATAACTAAAAAAAAAAAATTATCAAAATTTTAGGAAATACTTTACCTTTTTTTTCGTTTTAAATAAGGAATTATTGGAATTTTGATTTAATTGAATGCGTTAGAATCCATTAGCTCGCTGCCAAAGGGCTTAAAAAAGTAGGAGGTGAATATTTAGTAAAAGAGTTAATTAATTCATAATTAAAGTTAATAGTATTCTGGTTTAATATTTATGAATCAGTGATAATCAGATAGAGCCAGGAAAGAGCAGACCGTGGTCAGGTGATAGCCTAATTAACGGTCTTGTTGGCAACGACAATCAACTTCATTACGGCTTCATAACCGTCATTATTCCAATGCCACTTCGTGTTTATCAACACCAACCTCCGGCCTTGATTGAAAACGAATTTTCCAAACAAAGAACACGTCACGTGTAGAAATACATGAAATAATTCCACGAATAAATAAATAGATATTTTCCTGGTATTATTATTATGTATAAATGGGTAACGCTTACAAGAGTAGTTATATGAACATATAGGATGCACTCTCATTACAAGCAAACCGGTATATTAATACATACCTATATATGAAAATATGTTAAAAGGAAGTATGCTAAGGTAAAAAAATCTAATAAAATTGAATTAATTTAAATAAGTGTTCAAGTCTCCTGAGTCCATGATAATAATTCTCGCAAAGTAGAATAAGGAAGAAAGAGAGAGAAAGAAGTAGATTGAGAGAGAAATTATGACAAAAACTGAAAAATTCTTGGCATCAATTTTCCAGCAACTTGGTTGACAACGAGTCCCTGACTAATAGCCCCAAAATATCAAAGAAATAGCAATTTTTTTTTTTTTTTTTTATGGTAAGTACGTTTTCTTTTTTTCACGTATTGGATGAAATTATGAAACGAATGTTTTTCGTGATCATGGCCAAAGTCAAGGGATTTATTTTAAATTGAGTAAAAATTTTCTTAAATAATTTTAATATATTGGTTATATTATTTTCCAATGATGTTTTTGTTTTAAATTGTATCCTTAATTATGATTTCATCTATGACATGTCAACAACAAAAATGTAAATTTTTGCTTTAGATAAATTCCCATAAGTATCTATGGTAATAAAATTTTGTATTGTTCTTGTATATCGTATAAAACGAAACTATATTTAATTTATTTGATTAATTACAATAATGATATTTTAATAATAAAATCAATTTGACAATTTCAAAAGAAATCAAAATTGAGATAAAACATATATCTCAACTAACTTTTTAGTCAGTGATCGTTTAAAATTATCTCACAAGAATAACAAATAAACTAAATGTTTAAAATTCATTCATTGTACACTATTGTTACTAGTATACTATTTATTATAGTATACTATTCATTCATTGTACGCTATTGTACTGTACAATAGTATTTCTATTATTCACATTAGTTATTGTACATACAGTTCCATACTTTTCTGTAACATGTAACATCTTTAAGTCCGTTATCATACATTTTATATCTTTATTTTACTAGTTTTTCTTAATTCTTCATGTTCCAACCTTTTTTGTCTAGGTAAATATTCTCATTTTGTATCATTGGTTTATCTCCTCCTTTTTGATTTTCCTTTATATTATTTTTACTTTACTATCCTTTCTGTACATTTATTTTCTGTATTTATATTTTATATGCGTTATTTATAATTTATCATTATTATTATATCTGTCATTATTTTCATTTTCTTTTCATTATCATTAATTTTGTTATATCTGTCTTTATCTTGATTTTATTATATCTGTCACTATTTTAATTTCTTTTCATTATCATTAATTTTTTTGAATCGGTCTATATCTTAATTTTATTATATTCTGTCACTTTTTTAATATTCATTATCTTTCATCTTCATATCTGCCACTATTTTAATTTTCTACATTACTTGTCACCATATTATTGTTACTGTACATTTTTGTATTTTTTGTTCTGTTTGTATCTCTCTCATAGCCCTGAAGATGACCTACACTGTAGGTCGAAACGTCGGCACATAATTATAAGTTTATTACTTATTCAGTGTTGTTTTTTTTTACTGCACCCCCCAACTATCTCCTTTACATTAAATGTTTAAAAATATCTTCAGAACTCATTCAATTACTCGAACAGTAAGAATAATTAGGAGCCACAGAATACTACAGCAAAACTAAGGCGCAACCTGTGGTTTGACGAGGAGTGCCAGATCATGAACGACAGGAAGAATAATTCTAACAATACAATGGTGCAGGGTCGACGAACAAGAAGATCAACGGAGGAATAACGAGTTCTGCGGCGTGAGGAAGTCCATTCTCGAAGGAGAAAGAAAAGCCAACGCGAGAATAAGATCCTTGAAGACATAGGAAAATCCTATCAAGAAAAGAACTGCCGGAAATTCACATTGGTTCATTGACTTGTTGACTTCCAACAAGTCAATGAAGGCCTAAGACCTTTTAAGCCGAGAGCTACTGCCTGCAAAGCGGAGGACGGATCCTTGATCGCTGACAAGCAAGGGATATTAGACAGTTGGGCAGATCCCTTAGAAGGTCTTCTCAATAAAGGTAATATTGAAGAGGATTTCCATGGATGAAGAACTGGATCAATTGGACTCCCCAGATGAAGAAGAAATTCAATAAGCCCTTATAAAGCTTAATAACAATAAAGCCCCCGGTATCGACAATATCCCAGCGGAGCTACTGAAGCATAGCGAATACGATCGGGACCTACTACACGATGTCTGGACTGAGAAGAGACTACCCGTGGAATGGAAGAAGACCGTTATTTGTCCGATACACAAGAAAGGGGATACCTTGTCTTGTAGTAACTACAGAGGTATATCTTTACTTCTTTATGCTTACAAGATATTGCCCATATATTCTAGAACCACGACATCAAGACCACATTCTCCACAGGCAAAACAATATCTCACATCCTACCGAAACCCAAAGACAAGTTAGGACAACGTACCACAGGCATCTATTGCATACCCTGTTCCTGTGGCAAGGTCTACATTGGACAAACCGGAAGGACCATCGAAAGAAGGTTATAAGAACACATATCTAGTGTAAAAAATTCAAGACGGAAAAATCGGCTGTAGCAGAACACTTCTACAACACCAACCACCACATACCTTTCGAAAACACAACCACACTGGTAAAAGAAAATATTATCACCTTCGCACCATAAGAGAAGCCATTGAAATTATTAAAAAGAACATATGGACAATACCGCAGACCGTGGAAGCCTACGTGAACATTACAAGATATTTTCAATTGTCTTGTTCAACTGGGTGCTTCCATATATTTAGAGAGAATGGGAAATACCAACGTGGATTTCGAAGAGGTAGGTCAACGACTGATCAGATATTCACACTCCGGATGCTGCTGTAGAAGACCAGAGTATACAAGGTGACGACACACCATATATTTTTTGACATCCTACAAGCCTACGAATCGGTCAACAGAGCAGAGGTATACACAGCAATGCTTGAGATGAATCATCCACCGACGCTAGTGCGCCTAATGAGAATGACTATGGAGAGCAACATGGCCTTCGTCCGGATGATGATGATGGTAAACTTTCAAAAGGCTTTTCCACTGGGACAGGGGTTCGGCAGCGAGATGGATTGGCATGCCTGATCTTCAGCCTTGCTCTGGAAAAGGCGGTTAGAGACTCCAAGATCCAAATAACTGGTACACGGTCATTAACTCCTAAGTGCAACTCCTTGGTTTTGCAGACGATACCGATATTGCTGGCAGGTCGTTAGCAGAAGTCAAGGAAGCATTTATCGCACTTAAAAATGCTGCAGCGAGGATGGGACTTATCGTCAACTACAGTAAAATGAAGTACATGTGCATAAACCTCAACAAATAAACCTTGAAAACCATACCCCAGTTGACAGGCAGAATGTAGATAGAGTTTAGGAATTTGTGTACCTTGGATCCCAGGTGAACCAACAAAATGATATTGGGGCAGAAATCGAGAAGCGGATTATAACCGCTAATCGCTGTCATTTTGGCATTATGACATCGACTAGTACTCACACATGTCTCAGAAAACTGGACCCTGACTCAAGCACACGAACTCGCTCTTCTGAGAGGAAAGGAGAGTTCTTATGAGAATATACAGTCCATTTTTGGTGGATAGAGAGTGTAGGCGCCGGTCCTACAACGAATTGAGACTACTTAATAAAGAGCTGGACGTAGTACGTAGTAAAGTTAGCGGGACCTGTGATTAGAATGGGGCAGGATGAAACCCCAGCCAATTTCCTCAGGTAGCGAATCTATGGTGTGAGAAGAGAAGACTTCGTTGGGAGTACTCCGTAGCTTCGGACCCCCAGACCAATTTGGTGTCCGCAATTGGAGGGTAGCAGCACTCGATAGAGAAAACTGGCGGTCGATGCTGGAACATGCCAAGACTCAAAGGGTCGTAGTTTATTAATAAGATTATTTAAAATTATCTTTTCTATACAGGGTGTCCCGAATTTAAATGGCAAAACTTCAGGAATTTATAGGGGACCGAAAAACTAACAAAAAGACCAAAGACAAAAAGTCCTTTAGAGATTTGCTCGTTTTTTTCATAGTTTTAGAGAAAATCGCAAAAAAAGAAACAAAACACAGGTAGCGATTATCACCTTTCAAAGTTCGTAAGGCTAGGCAGTGTAACACTTAGTTAGTGTAGCATGTAAACACTTAATGTTATCCTTTACATTATTTTATTTGTTTACATTTTGGCTTCCTTCTAGGATTATAATTCCTAAATCAGTCTTCAGCCAGTTACTCAGATATTTTTGTGTGAATAGCATCAGCCACAATGCCACATACATATTCTAATGTTGAATACGCTGATATGATTTTTATGTATGGTTTCTGTAACGGTAATGCTTTAGAAGCAGTGCGGGAGTATGCGCGCCGATTTCCAAATAGAAGAGTGCCTAATCGACGAGTCTTTTCGTTAACTTTTAATAGATTACGAGAGACTGGGTCATTCTTAATACGAAATGAGGCCACCAATTCCTTTACAAGAGGAGAAATTGTTAATCAAAGAAATTATCATGTATTGGCTCTTGAGAATCCCAGAGCTATTAGAGAGAATAGGTTTCAGCATGAATTTGCTATTAACGTTTGGCTTGGACTTTGGAACGGATTACTGGTGGGACCATATTTTTTACCTGGGTGATTGAATGGTATCACATTTACACATTTTTTTTGAGAACGACTATTCTAATTATTTCGATGACATTCCCTTACAACAGCGGATTGAAATGTGGTTCCAACTCGATGGATGTCCAGCTCATTATAGCAGAGTTGCTCGAGCTTGGCTGGATATAAATTATTCACAACGATGGATTGGACGTGGAGGAGTAGTACCTTGGCCATCCAGATCACCTGATATGACACCCATGGATTTCTTCGTATGGGGAACCTTGATGAAAGTTTATTCGGTGTCAATCAACTCAAGAGAGCAATTAAGAGACTGAATCATAGATGCACTGCACCAAATATCATCAGTACAATGTTTAGCTGCAATTTATCAAGTGAGTACTAGATGTAATGCTTGCATTGGTGCAATAGGACAACATTTTGAGCAATATTTACATTAAAAAGAACATAACTTAATATAAATGTAAATAAATAAGTATAAAAATGAAAACTTGTTTTGTTTCTTTTTTGCGATTTTCTCTAAAACTAAGCAAAACGAGCAAATCTCTAAAGGACTGTTTGTCTTAGTTTTTCGGACCCCTATAAGTTCCTGAAGTTTTGCCATTCAAATTCGGGACACCTGTATAATCGTTTTCGAATTTGCTGGATTATTTTCAATTAATTATTTTTCTATCCAAAAATAAGCTGAGTTACTATTTAAAAATTTCAAAAACGTTCGGTTCCACATCCAGTAGTCGACTTCATATTGTTGATATTAGTGTAAAACTGACAGTGTGAAAATGAATTTTCAAAATTTCATTGAGAAATTTCATAACGTTTTAACATTAAAATTGTTATTATATTGGCATATTATTTTCTTTAATTAATTTACTGTAGCAGGTTATGCTCTTCCGTAGAAAAATAATACACTTAATTGGGTAGGTATAGCTTTTAAGTAAGAATAAATAAATTAAGCAACTCTGAACTGTTTTGAATATATGTGATTTATTTTTTCCAATAATATATTCATTAAAGATTAAAAATTTAAATAGTGTATTTTAAATGGTCGCAAATCAAGAAATCCTAGGGGACTAACATATTAAATCGAAAAATAATATTTAAAAAATGGGAAAATTTAATAATTGATTCAACATATTCAAGGATCAAAATTACTATTACAATACTTAATTATAAAAAAAATAGTATTATTTTTCAATGAATTCAATGAGTACACTATATTAACCCTTTATTGGCAAAATATAAAAATTCTCACAAAAACTTTTTTTTTGATTTTCTGATAAAATTTGATCCTTACTATGATAGAAATTGAAAAAATAATCATTTTATATAATAAAAAAAAGGTGAATAAATCGTAAAATTTTGATTAAACAATTTTAGCATAAAAAATATGTTTCATACTATAAAAAATTCCATTTCATGTTTAAAAATATGTAAATATGTTTTCTCTGTATGTGCTTGTGTGTGTTTTTATAATCGGGAATTTTCAGAATCTTTTGATAATTTTGACTTGTAAATATAAAAGAATTTTCATAAAGCTTTATATATCATGTTTATCAATAATACGCAATTAAAATAACTGATTTGTGTTTAATTAGCAGATTGCTGTATTTATTCCATACTTACACATTCATTTTATATCATTATGAAACCAGAATTTTTTTTTTTTGTTTTACATTTATGTTGACTATAAGATAATTATAGACAGTTCTAAACATATAGAGACAGACAGACGACAGTTATATACGTGCCTGCTAACAGGTAGGAAGACGTGGATGTACAGAGGCAGGCACAGAGAGATCAACCTCTCAACGCGGGAGCCGGCAGCTGACTAGGCCAAGCGTGGGAGTAGTCTCAACCCCTCCACTTCTCCCCACCACTAAACAATATGTATCAAAATCATATGTATCCTTAAAATATTTATTATTATGTTATTTTTCTGATCTAATAAGTAAGGATGAGATTGAAAATTTTCAAACGAAAAAATGGAATGCATTAAAAAAATAAAAAGTCTATATCACTACAACCCATGTAGGGTATCGGAGTTGACTCGTGATAGGGATTATATTATTCCTAAATCTCAATCGACAGTTTTCTCCTAATTGAAGGGTGCCCTCTTTATATAGGCAGGGTGAACCCTAGAATTTGTCAACCAAGGCATCGAATTTAAACAACAACCCACACAAATACGTACTAAGCTATCCAAACTTGTGTAGAGACAATATCGTAAATGAAGGTCAGCTGAGGTGCGATCATCTCACTGGTTTTAATATAAAAATTGGTCACCTTTGGTGTATTGATTAGCATAACTGCCTACTATCTATACCTACTACGATATATATTGATGGTCCCTACGTACAAAGCGACATGTCAAAAACTGGTTAACAGGAGAGCGTAATGAAGAATGTTTAAGGAAGAAATAGTTGGGGGTGCAGTCAAAGAAAACACCAAAATAAGCATAACTTATATATTATGTGCCGACGTTTCGGCCTACAATGTAGGCCATCTTCAGGGCTAAGAGAGAAAAACAAACAAAAATATATAAAAACGTAGCAGTAACAAGAATATATAAAGTGGTACAGGAGTGAAAATAAAAATAGTGACTAGATATGATGAAATAGTGAAAAGATAGATAGAAATAGTGACTAGATATTGAACTTGAAGTTTTTGACATGTCGCTTTGTACGTAGGGACCGTCGGTATAGATATTCTGGGTACATATATATATTTCAAAATTATAACAACCACTAATCTCTACTGAATTGCAATTCTAATCTAAAATACTGCAATTTCCAATCAAATTAAATTATAGTTTTACAACA